>ML790515.1:83372-93653 GCA_009831015.1 Picea engelmannii | reverse complement strand
GAAACTAGGGGGTTGGAGCCTCCTTCCAGTTGCAGCTGGAAAACAAAGGAAGTTGGTGCTTCCAATGAATGTAATTCTTCAAGACATATAAGAAAACACATTCCGTGGTTTTCTCCCGATTTGGGTTTCCATGTAAAACACTGATGTATTGTGTATGTGTGTGATTGTTCATTTCTTATTGCTCATTATTCGATAATAATTCTACATTGATATAAAACTTGGATTATTTGGAGAAAAAAAATTATAATTACGCTATTACTAATTCACCCCCCCTCTCAGTAATCCAACAATTGGTATCAGAGCAGGTTCCTTCAGGAAACAATTTAACCACTGGAAGGAGATCATAGATTATTCTGAGAATGGAGTACCAATGTTTAATGGTCAGAATGGTTTTAAGTATGAGATGTGGAGCACAAGGACGAAAGTATTTTTACAGGCACAATGACATTATATTTGGCTATCAGTTGTTACAGGATATGATAGTTCAAAAAGGGCAAAGACTGCAGTCAAGAAGGAATTGAGGAAGAATTAAAAAATAACAATGGATTTCATCTGGGAAGGATTACCTAATACGGTAAGAGAAAATGTTGGTAAATGTTCAACAAAAGAACTTTGGGATAAGTTACATGACATATATTCTTCACCCATCACAGATTCAGAAAATGTCAAAGAAGATGCAGATACAAATCAAGAAGAATTATGTTCACCATGTCAAGCAGATTCAGAAGATGAAGAGTACATAATCACCAGAGGTATGTTGTTTTGTTTTAATTGTGAAAAATGTGGACATATTGAAATAGAATGCCATGAAGGAAATGGGACAGAAAAACTAATTGAAAAGGAAGGATATTATAAAGAAGAATTGATTAGTTCTTCATATGAACTAACAAAAGAAAACAATTCACTCAAGAAAGAATTAATGAAATAAAAGGAAAGTGTTCACATTTTTGAATAAGCCCAACAGGTCATCGAGAACTTAAGAACTCAGCTAGAAGAAGCCAGAAAGATCGAAGAAAATCTTGAATATTAAAAGCAATGTTTGGAAACCAACATAGCAGCACAAAAGGAAGAAGCAGAGATGAGAGAGAAGATATTGACAGATCATCTTAAGGAAAGAACTAACGATCTAAACTAGCTTGAGGTAGAGTTTGGTCAAGAAGAGAAAGGACTTGAAGAATAAATAATCACATTAAAAATTCATCTTGAAGAAGCGAAAATAATAAAAGAAGTCATGAAGTCTCAGATAATGAAGAAAGAAGAAGAGGTTGAGAAGCTTGAAGAAGAAGTTGTCACATTGAGAAGTAAAATAGTCAAGCTCAACAAGAACTTTGAAGAGACAGAAATATCCACATCAGTTATAGAGAATGAAGAGAAGCACTTTAGGTTGCTAGAAAAGAAGAATGAAGAAAATAGAAAGAGTTATGCAGAAGTACTCAAAGGAAGGAATCATGGTCAACCAGAATTTAAGAAAACTATTGAAGATACATCTTCAAGAAGACCATCCATGTTCAAGCCACAAAGAAGCTTCAATCATGACCATGATCAATCAAGGAAAAAATTTATAAGGACCACGCCACAAGAAGATCATTCACTCCTAGGTATGAAAATTTATTTTATGGTAAGTGCTTTTATTGTACTAACTTTGGAGATAAGGTTGTAGATTGAAAGGATTATAAAATAAATGTTCAAGCAAGAAGTGTCTATGTGGTCTCACATAACATTGAGTGTTACAAATGTCATAACTATGGACACATAGACAGTGATTCTAGAAGCATGATCTATACTTACATGAAAGAGAATACTAATATCAGATATAAGAAAGTATGGATAAGAAAACAGGAAGAACATGTGAACAAAGACCAGGTACCAGAGATCGCAATATTGACAATAAAACGAGATGAAGAAAATTCTATAGAGAAAAGGAAAGATGTCAGATACAGAAAGGTTTGGAAAATAACTGAAAGAAAGGAAGGACAAATGTTCAAGAGATTGTACTTTCAGGGATTGTAGTGAAAGATGAATCCATAGACAGAAAGAAAGAATTTAGAGCTCAGAGAGATAATGAATCTACCAATGAACCATAGTAATGCTCATAAACAACAATGACAAAACTCCCTACGAACTATGGAAAGGAAGCGTAGACAACAACCTGTACATCAAGGTAACTCAAGGTAATATTTTATTAATTGAAATTTATGTTGATGATATTGTTTTGGAAGTACTAATGACTGGTTAAGCCATAAATTTTCAAAGGATATGCAGAATGAATTTGAAATGTCATTACTTGGAGGACTTTCCTTCTTTTTGGGTCTTCATATATGTCAAAGAAACCAATGAATTTTTATTTCTCAAACTAAGTATATTAGAGAAATGATAAAGAGGTTCGCAATGGAAGATTTCAAACAAGTTACCACTCCTATGCAAACCAGTTGCAAGTTAAGAAAAGATGATGATTCGAAGTCTACAGATCAGAGGAAATACAGGTCAATGATTGACAACCTACTATATGTGACAACATCTAGACCAAATGTAATGCAAGCAATTGGACAGGTGGCAAGATTTCAAGCAACACCAAAGGAATCGCATGTATTAGTAGTGAAGAGGATTTTCAGATATCTCAAAGGAACAAAAGAGTTTGGATTATGGTATCCAAAAGGAAAGGATCTATCACTTATTGCCTACACAGATGAAAATTGGGTAGGTTGTATTGATGACCGATGAAGCACCAGTGGATCATCATTCTACTTGGGTGAGTGTTTGGTATCATGGCTAATCAAGAAACAATCATCAATATCTTTATCTACAGCCGAGGCATAGTATATTGCAGCAACATCATGTTGTACACATGTACTTTGGATGAAACAAACTTTGACAGATATACAGGTTGAGTATGATGAGCCCATTCCAATATATTGTGATAATACAAGCGCCATCATTATCTCGAAGAACATGGTGATGCACTCCAAGACGAATCACATTCCAATCAAGTATCACTTTCTACGGGACCAGGTTGCAGAAAAGAACATCAGAGTTGAGTACGTGGGCACAAAAAAAACAAGTAGAAGACATATTTACAAAATCACTTCCATGGGAAGCCTTTAAATATCTTTGACAAAGACTTGGAGTTATTTCCACTCCAAAATGAATACTTTTTGAATGCTTATCTTATATGTCTTAGATGTAAACAAGGAAGCACCATATGAGGATAGTTCATTCAGGGGGAGAAGCCCCGGATGGAAAGATACCTTTGCCATTGATGACAAAGGGGGAGAGATTTATCAAATGCAGAGGACAGAAGCATGGTTCCAGGGGGAGAAGATTTATCAGGTGCAGAGGACAGAGGCATGGTTCCAGGGGGATCATGAGTGATATGATTTCAATATTGCATCAGAGTGTTTCCATCAATGCCAAAGGGGGAGATTGTTGATTAAGGTTGGTTGTCATTGATGTCAACCCTTGAAGAAAGCCCCGCAACACAAAGGTTTGGGTAATGTACCCAAGATTGTTTGATGTAAAGATGACTCATTATTGTCTTTTCATGGTTGATAAGAAGTAAATATGGATGAACTCCAAGGTGGTCCCCTTATGGTGAAAGCCCTCACGGGAAGATGCTTTGTGGAGTAAGAGAACCCATGCTTAATTGTGGAATAACAAGATGAAGTACAATGAATTTATCAGGGAAACTATCCTAGATGGACAGTTCTTGCTTTCCATTTCTGGTGGTATGTGGAACGTCACATAACTCCTCACGGTTAGAGAGTTATGACCATGTGAAGTTGGAGAACCCAGGTTTGGGTAATGGACCCAAGTTTGTTTGATGGATAACGGTATTATTTTTTATTTATTTTAAGTTAATACTATTCTATATGGATAGTACATGTCATTCCATTTTTGGTGGTATGTGGAATGTCACATAACTCCTCACGGTTTGAGAGTTATGGCCTTACGAAGTTGGAGGACCCTCATATGTCATCTAGAAGCCCCAAAATGTCAAAGTAGTCAAAGTGGTTTAAGAGATTTTAGAATGTAAATAATAAAGTGAAGTGATGAGTGTACTATAGTTCAAAGTGAATACAAAATAAATTATTTAAATAACAAATTTAATGGAGAAATTAGAAGTGGGTTAACCTTAAAATAAGGAAAGTGGGCAAAGTGACCTAGAAGATGTTTTTAAGGAAGCTACTTGGAGAGTATAAATAAGAGGCAAGACTCTCTCATTTTAGATACACTTGAGCATATTGAATATATATAGGTGTCTGAGGTAACCAAGGATATCTAAGCCGAATTTCTGAGGGAAGGTGAAGAAAATAAGGCCAGGATTCAAGGAAGGATAAATTCTTTTGAAGATGCTTTCTAAGGTATGTTATTTACAAGTCATCTCACCATTTTCACAATTTTTTTTTTTAATAGAATGATTCAGACCTTGAAATTTCTATGCCATTGAGGAAACATATCCAAGTATCTGTGGTAAAAAATTCAGCTTGTGGGTCGTTGTATTTTTGGATTTACACTCAGTGGAAAATATAGGGTTTGTGGCTAGTCCTAAAACTAGTAAAAAACATGTGTTTCGGGTAAAAATGTCATAACTTCTTCATAACAAATAAAAATTCAGTGAGACCAAATGTTTTGGTTAGAGTACTGTCTTTATTATGTTGTGAAATAGTTTTAGATCGATTCAACAAATATTTCATGCGGGGCAATCTCTATAAGGTCGCTCTCTAGAATAATCCAGAATTCAACAACATATGTCATTTTTTCTATAACTCCTTTTCTGAGAGGTTCCAAGTAGTGACACCTGGAGGAATTGCATTAAACACATTGAAGAACATTGTGTATAAGTTTAAGATATTTATTTATTACAGGTACAAAGTTATAATTATTTCAAGTTAGGGTTGTTGACTAATCCAAAACTAGGTATGTGAGACTAAAGAAAAGTTTGATGAAAATGCTAGTCTCTTGTTGTTAAAGTTAAGGAAAGTTTGAAGGAATGTGATCATATACACCAGGTCTATTACAGAGTTACAAATCAGATTTGGATGATAAAATTTATGAGGGATTTTGGTTGAGGTACATGTCGAGTACATGGTTGATACAAGTAGTTGATGAGTTGGCACATACATGAGGTGTATAGTTGATGATGTTGGTACATATTGATGAGTCATAGTTGATGAGTAGTTGATAAATGATTGGTACATACTTGGTACATGGTTGGAGGCACTTGTTAGTAGTATTGTTGACATATGGTTTATGGATGATGTAGCATACTTGTATTATCAGAAGCACATATTGACCTTGATGATGATTATGAGTTGGTGTGTTATACTTGGTTGATGCACATCTTTGAGAGTTGTCTTGGTGATTGATCTTGGTGAGTAGATTTGATTTGGTTGATAAAATTGATGAGACAGGTTGTTGTGATAGGTTTTTTGGACAAGTTGTTGTGACAGGTTATTTGTACAGGTTTGGTGCATGGTTGATGCACTTGTTCATGGTATAGGTTGAGGTACAGGTTGGTGCATGGTTGATGCACTTGTTTATGGTACCGGTTGATTACAAGTTGGTTGGTACATGTTGGTGCATGGTTGATGCACTTGTTTATGGTACAGGTTGATTACAAGTTGAGGTATAAGTTGATGCATGGTTGATGCACGGTTTAGGTTATTGGTACAGATTGTTTGGTACAGGTTGATTGGTACAATTTTACAACGGTATATCTCACAGTGATAGTGTGACAGTGGTTCCATCATTCTACTTCTACTTCAGGGTGGTTGGATGGGGCAAGGACAGGTGGTTATATCCACCTTTCGGTTGTAGCCGGAGAACATAGGGGGTTTTAGCCTCCTTTTAGTTGTAGCCAAAGAATTGGGGATGTTGAGCTTCCCTCAGGTTGTAGCCTAAGAAACTAGGGGGTTGGAGCCTCCTTCCAATTGCAACTGGAAAACAAAGGAAGTTGGTGCTTCCAATGAATGTAATTCTTCAAGACATATAAGAAAAAACATTATGTGGTTTTCTCCCGATTTGGGTTTCCACGTAAAACACTAGTGTACTGTGTATGTGTGTGATTGTTCATTTCTTATTTCTCATTATTCGATAATAATTCTACATTGATATAACACTTGGATTATTTGGAGAAAAATGATTATAATTATGCTATTACTGATTCACCCCCCCCCTCTCAGTAATCCAACAAGAGAGTGGGGGATGCTTACCCATATGGGAGTGATATTTTATTCTATGGAAACAACATTTGTTGGTGGTTCCTGTAGCCCAGGGTCTGGCACATCAACTGAGTCATTTCTTGGTGGGATCTCTTATGTTGCTTGTTCTTCTGGTGAATGGGTAGGTCATCCCCTAAGAGGTCCTCCTACTGGTTTTTGTGTGACAATAGGGGCCTCTGGTTCTATTTCTTTCTTGTCTTCCAGAGTAGCAACATTTGATTCATCAAGAGTGCCTCTTGATATTTTAGCAAGATACACTGTTTCCTATTATTTTCCTTCAAGTATGCTCACTATTGTGTCAATGAGTACTTCTATTTCCTATCTATCTTCTGTTTTTCCATATTGTTCTGGATTTTCCACCTATGGATCTTGAGGATTGGGCGATGGTGTTGGATAATTTATTTCTTCTATTTTTGGTGAAATAATAGAGGCTTCTTCCTCTTGTTCCTCATTTCCTTGTGTTGGGTCCTCTACCTGTGTTGGAGCGTGTTCTTGAGTAGGCTTCTCCACTGGTTCTTGTGGGTGACTCAATGGAAGATACCACTTCTTCTTCATCTGAGTATGTTTCCAGGAGAGCGCTAAGGCCTTCGCTAAGAGTGCCTTGGTCTGGTTATTGTTTGTCAGCTAAGACCTCTTGGGCATCCATGTTAGTATCCTCCTCTAGTTTTTGTGTAGGAGGGGAGGGTTTGACTTCCTCTGTTTCCTGTTCTTCCTCCTCGACTTGTTCCTTGGGATTGGTAGTTATTATTTTCTTATGCTGAGTTGCAACCTCATGTTTTTGTACTTCCTTTATTCGACACAATAGGTTTAATTTTATTAACCCTTCAAAGTCACTTTGTGGGTGGTTTATTGGCCTGTATTTCCACATCATTGTCGCAGTGTGCTTCTACCGAAGTTGCATCCTAGAGGAATTTTCCCCTGCTTTTCCTCTTGGGTTTATTTTGTGGATTCGAAACAACTGCTTCTACTGTGTCTGTGACATCGTTCTCTAGTGGAGGAGTTGTATCCTTGGTCACTTTTGGAGCCAGGAGTGTAGGGATTTCCTGCTGGGCTGCTTGAAGTGCAACAAATTCATCTTCATTAAGGAAAACTGGTGAATTCACAGTGTTGTTCCATGTGGGGCCTACTTTTTGCAGTGTGTGCTCGAATAGTAATTTTATAAGGCCATGGTGCGATACGACCTCCCTAGGTTTCTTCGCCCTTTGGACCAGCACTGCCATTATATGCAACGTCCTAAATAAGAAATATGGCATGTTGATCAACCGATTGTGGTGTAGATGGTCAAGTAGGAGAATGTGCTGCACGTAAATGGTGCCATAGTGACATTAACATGTGAAGTATCACTGAACGAAAAATGGCCACATCTTCCCATGGATGAGGTAAATACCGGTGGTCAAATCCCATTCCTTTCTTTACTAAAGCCTCTCCTGGCTCTAGGAACTGCCTCAGAACATCCGGTTGTGAAGTTCTTCTACTATACCATCACTCTCTTGTCTAAGGTAAGTTAGTAACCTCTACCACATTTTCCTCAGTCACCTCCACATGTGTGCCTGAGACTATGGGATGATTGGCTTTGTAATTCAAGGAGAATGCTAGAGAAATGCCTTCATCATATCCCTACAAAAGTAAGACATAATCCATCCAATCCACTCATCCCAAAATTTTCCTTATGTTGTCGTAAACATCAAGCAACATCTATTCAATTGACTCTTTACAGATTAATGATCCTCCCATGGCTCCTTTCCTCCTCTAACTCTGACTATTCATGTTTGCAGGGGATATGAAAATTATGGGGTGGTGGGTTTGGATTTGTAGCAATAAGGATGGTGGTTATGAAATTTGTGATTATAGTAATGATTCTCTGATGTGGTGGTTATAGAGGAACGACATTAGACACATGCCATTTAGAAAGTACTTATTGAAAATTATGATAGGAATGCGTACCTGTAATGTATTACCTTGAGTGGTTGTATGAGTACGACGTTGATCAAGTCATGATAGGGAAGGAAGGAGTCCCATCAACTATCCTTACCAGAATTGTTAGTTTCAACGATAAGAAGTGCAGGAACAAAGATGCTTCGAAGTGAGAGCTGCAAGTGGAGTTGCAACAAAAAAACTACAACACTGGCAATGTGTCCCTATGGTGGGGATAAGAATTGTAGTGTAGGTGATGGAGGGGAAAGGTGTGGGTGGAAAGTGAAGAAAATGGAATGAAGCTGTGAGCATAGTTATAATGACGTGAGTCATAGAAATGAAGTTGTAGCACCCAAAATGAAAGGACTGAAGTTTTTTTAGAAGGAGGAAGTCGCAACACTGAGAGTTGCAACGATGAAGCTATAGCACTGATCCGAAATCGGATCCAGAAGCCTGATAGGGTTTGAAAAATGCTCAAAAATGAAAGTGCTCGGAATGCAACGAAACCTGTGCCATTGTGTCCGTCTCGTCTTCTTGATTCCGGTGGTATATTTACTTTGTCAAACAGAGTCCGTATGGAGAAGATATCGCGTTCTGTCCGAAAAGTCAAACAGGCAAAAAAAAAAGGGGATGACTGTACAGTCCGTACAGTCCACGTGGCAGGGCCGTACAACTGACGTGGCGGCTCCAGAAGGTGACATGTGGCAGATCCGTATGGAGGACACGTGGCATCACCAGGACGCGAGACGTGTCATGCAGATTTGGCACTTTTGGCGTACAATTGGACCAGTACGGAGGTGACACATGTCACCACTGACAGGGTGACACATGGCAGGCTGACGTCATCCGATGATGTGGCACGATGATGGGGCAGACACGTGGGATGACGTGGCAGTACGGAGGCAAGTGACAGAGCGTACGACAGATATGATGTGGCGACAGATGTGGGCGAATCACGTGTTGACACGTGGCCTGTTCTGATTGGTTTTAAAAGCGCCACGTGGCGCTGCATTATTGGTTATCGGTTCATATGTTAAAATGTTGGTTTGGCATCGCCCGGGGTCGAACCTGGGACCTCCCGGTGGGCAACGAATTAACTGGATGGGCTAACCATGTAGCCCGCGGATAGAACTTGTTACACTTTTGGCATAAATTGTATATGATTTGGTTAAAGTTTGTGCGGCGGTTTAAAAAGGGTCCGGGCCTAGCCCCAGCCCTCGGCGCAAACAACGCCCACATATAACCATGCCACGAGACCCGGGGGCCAGTCCTATATGCGCGGGTGTATAGTTGGGTTAAGCCCACGGTTCACGGATGGGTTTCCACGCGACCAGGGCCACCACTAATTGACGGGGCTTATGTATAGGCCACGGGTCCTATTGAAATACATGCGACCAAGAATAAAGGTGTTAGCGCCGGGATAGGACCAGCGCGTGGACATGTGGAGGCCCCATATGACTTGGGGGCGCGCCAAAAGGGGGGCTGCGCCCTATTTTGGCCAATAACATTATATTAGTGGGTTTTTTTAAACAGAATGGGTTTTTTTGGTTTAATTATGCCTATTTTTAATAGATTTTCTCCATTTTTGGGGGATATTGGGCATTTTTTGAGGCCAGATTCTTGGAGGAAGTTGGGGATGTGAAACCAACTTCAAGCTTATATAAACCAGGCCTGTTTGAGGCCAAACACAGTCATTCAGAGTAGAGTTATGCTGAAGGAAAGCCAAGCCAAAGTCAGTTTGATGTAGGGGAGCCTTTGAGGTGGAGACGCTGTCGGATCGTTTCTGGGAGCTTGGAGCATCAGTTTTGCATGCCGTTTCTTTTGCAGGGTTCTTGAGATATGGGACAACAAGACCAAATCAGTCTTGTAGCCATTTGGCATTGCTGAGATGTAATTTTGAGCACTTGAGCAGAAATAAAGAAGCCTCCCCCACAAGGAAAAAGGCCCAGAGACGTAGGCAAAAGTTGTGCCGAACTCCGTTATCAACCCGCGTTCTTATGGTTTGCTGTTTACTTTTCTTTTCAGATCTGCATATGTGTATTTGACTGATATAATCCTCTTCTTTCCTCATTCTTTCATTAAAATTCTCAAATGGTTAAGTTATACATGCAAGTTTAAAACTCAACCATAATCATTTAAGAGATCCTAC
>ML790515.1:41611-80901 GCA_009831015.1 Picea engelmannii | reverse complement strand
TTTGGCGTACAATTGGACCAGTACGGAGGTGACACGTGTCACCACTGACAGGGTGACACGTGGCAGGCTGACGTCATCGGATGACGTGGCACGATGACGGGGCAGACACGTGGGATGACGTGGCAGTACGGCGGCAAGTGACAGAGCGTACGACAGATATGATGTGGCGGCAGACGTGGGTGAATCACGTGTTGACACGTGGCCTGTTCTGATTGGTTTTAAAAGCGCCACGTGGCGCTGCATTATTGGTTATCGGTTCATATGTTAAAATGTTGGTTTGGCATCACCGGGGGTCGAACCCGGGACCTCCCGATGGGCAATGACTTAACCGGATGGGCTAACCATGTAGCCCGCGGATAGAACTTGTTACACTTTTGGCATAAATTGTATATGATTTGGTTAAAGTTTGTGCGGCGGTTTAAAAAGCGCTGGGGCCTAGCCCCAGCCCTCGGCGCAAACAACGCCCACATATAACCATGCCACGAGACCCGGGGGCCAGTCCTATATGCGCGGGTGTATAGTTGGGTTAAGCCCACGGTTCACGGACGGGTTTCCACGCGACCAGGGCCACCACTAATTGACGGGGCTTATGTATAGGCCACGGGTCCTATTGAAATACATGCGACCAAGAATAAAGTTGTTAGCGCCGGGATAGGACCAGCGCGTGGACATGTGGAGGCCCCATATGACTTGGTGGCGTGCCAAAAGGGGGGCTGCGCCCTATTTTGGCCAATAACATTATATTAGTGGGTTTTTTTTAAACAGAATGGGTTTTTTTGGTTTAATTATGCCTATTTTTAATAGATTTTCTCCATTTTTGGGGGATATTGGGCATTTTTGGAGGCCAGATTCTTGGAGGAAGTTGGGGATGTGAAACCAACTTCAAGCCTATATAAACCAGGCCTGTTTGAGGCCAAACACAGTCATTCAAGGCAGAGTTATGCTGAAGGAAAGCCAAGCCAAAGTCAGTTTGATGCAGGGGAGCCTTTGAGGTGGAGACGCTGTCGGATCGTTTCTGGGAGCTTGGAGCATCAGTTTTGCATGCCGTTTCTTTTGAAGGGTTCTTGAGATCTGGGACAACAAGACCAGATCAGTCTTGTAGCCATTTGGCATTGCTGAGATGTAATTTTGATCACTTGAGCAGAAATAAAGAAGCCTCCCCCACAAGGAAAAAGGCCCGGAGACGTAGGCAAAAGTTGTGCCGAACTCCGTTATCAACCTGATTTCTTATGGTTTGCTGTTTAATTTTATTTTCAGATCTGCATATGTGTATTTGACTGATATAATCCTCTTCTTTCCTCATTCTTTCATTAAAATTCTCAAATGGTTAAGTTATACATGCAAGTTTAAAACTCAACCATAATCATTTAAGAGATCCTACGGATCAAGCACAAAGGATGGGCCAATTGGTGTGGATTGGGTGGTGCATTTGAAAGGTGGAAAGTGAGAGAATGATATGAATCTGTGAGTGGAGTTGCAGCGACATGAGTCGCAACAATGAATCTACAACCGTCAAAATGGAAGGATTGAGATTTGAAAGAGGGATGGAAATTGTTGGGGATTTTCATGGAATGAAGGAGGGCCACAATGGGGTCGCAACTGAGAGGAGGAAAGGGAAATTTGCAGAATACAAGAGGGTTGTGGTTGGAGTAGAAAACTAGGGAATGAGAGTGGAATCTGTGAAGTGAATGGTGGAATTGCAACGACAAAAAATGGGAGTTTCTACAAAGGGAGTTGCAACAAAGGGAGTTGTAGCAAATGGAATTGCAACAATGAAAGTTGTAGTAGTAGGAGTTGTAGCAAAGAGAATCACAAAAACTAGAGTTGCAACAACATGAAATGGAAACAACATTATTCTCCCCTGCGTATCCTGGAAAAATACGATTACGGAGAAAACAAGTTTTTATTAAGATTTATTGAGAAGGATCCTGACATAACCATCACGAAATTGTGAAGTTCCCTTCTTATTTATTCAGATTTTATTTATTTATTTTAAATATTCCAGTTAAGCTAGTTTTCACATTTTTTTTGAAAGCATGAACATAAATTGTCCAACAGGAATGAGTTCCAAGTCACTGTCGTGACATCCATTTGTAATTTTCCTCAAAAAGGCTTCCTTTGATAAGGGTCACTGATATAAGCGAAGTTTATTTCCATTACCCATTAGAGTAATCCCGTCTTCATTTATGGTGTGGAGTTTGATGGCCCCACTATCATAGACCGTGTCAATCTCATATGGACCCAACCATTTGGTGCAAAATTTTCCTTTGAAGTCCTTGAATATGGAATCAAATAATAATGCCCAGTCTCCAAACTTGAACTTCTTTTTCTTGAAAAAATTATCGTGTCATCTATCCCTTTGATTCTATATCATTGTGGCTTGATGTAGGACATCCTTTCATAACTCATCCAACTCATTGATTTGAGGCAATCTTTGTTTTTGAGCCTCTGATAGTTCCAACCCAAGTTGTACTACTGTTCTCAGTGTCTGGATTTCCGTTTCTATGGCCAGGAGTACCCTTTTTCCATATACTAACTCATAAGGTGTGCACTCTAAAGTAGTCCTCCAATTAGTTCTATAGGCCCATAAATCTTCGGAGAGTCTATGGGCCCAATCCTTGAGGTGTAATATGACTATTTTGGTAATGATGGCCTCAAGGATCTTGTTAGTCCCATCTACCTGTCTTTTTGCATGTGGATGGTATGGTGTTGTTACTCGATGCTTTATTTTATATTTTTCCATCATATCTCTGACAAGTTGTGATGTGAATTGAGTTCCTCCATCAATCACTATCTCTCATGGTATCTTGAACCTTACAAAAATTTACTCATGGAGAAATTATACTACTTCTTGTTTGGTTGTTGCCAGAAGTGACTTTGCGTCCATCCATTTTGTGACATAGTCTGTACAGACGAGGATGTAGGAGTGTCGATGAGATAGGGGATTTACTGGTACTACAAAATCAATGGCTCATTTTTCAAAATGTTTTAACACCAATCTGTGGTTGTAGTGGTGTTTCATCTGCTTGTACGTGTCTACCCATGTGTTGACAATTGTCTCACCTATTCACATATTCTTTGGCGTCTATGAAAAGTATGGGCCAATAATACCCCTAGTGGATTATCTTGTACCTGATCGTTTTTTTGCAAAGTGGCCCCTACATGGCCCATCATGATAGGATTTTAGTATTTCATTGAATTCCTCCTCTTATACACACCTTGTGATAATCAGATCAGGCCCAATGTAGAGGAGGCAACCAAAAATCCATGAGAACCTTTCACTTTTCCTAACTATAATTTGTCGTTCCTTAGGGTTCAGATAATGCAAAAGTTTTCCTGCAGCCAAAAAGTTAGCAATATATGAAAACCAAGGTAAGTTAGTAGATATTGCAAAGAGGTGTTCATCTAGAAAACACTATTCTACTAGAGGTTCATTCTCATTAGATGTTATTCTAGAAAGGAAGTAAACCACTACAGTATTTTTTCATGGTTTTTCTAAAATGGTAATATCAAATTCTTGCAATAAAAAAAACCATCTAGTGACCCTTCCATTTGTGATTAGTTTGTTCATTAAATATTTAATAGAAACATAATCAGTATGCAAGATTACAAGATATCTAGTAACGTAGTGTTTGAACTTGTTTATTGCATGAATAACAACAATAAACTCTTTTTTAGTTAATGCATAGTTCAATTCGGCAGGCGAGAGATTATTACTGACATAGTAAATTGCATATGGGTCTTTTCCTTCGAGTTGTCTGAGAATGGATCCGATAGTGGTGTTGGATGCATCTATGGAAATGTGGAAGGAGAGGTTCCAATCATGCCCTCTTAGTACATGAGCTTCAGATACTTTAACATTCAATTCATCAAGCACATGCTTGCATGTCTCTATCCATACAAACTCAATATCTTTTCTAAGTAAAACAAATAATAAACGAGCAATATGTAAAAAAATTTCAATGAATCTACGGTAATAATCAATATATCCTATAAAGATTCGTACCTGATCTTGCGAAGTTGGAGTTGGAAAATTCAATATTGCCTTTATTTTTTCTAGATCGACTTGAATACCTTTCTCTGAGATACGATGTCCCAGTACAATGCCATCAATTGTCATCATAAAACACTTTTCATTACTAAGGGAAACATTTAACTCCTTGTAGTTTATTAGCATCTTTTCCAGATTAGATAACGCCTCATCAAATTCATCCCCATATGTTGTAAAATCATCCATATATATTTCCACAGTCATGAATGAGATCAGAGAATATAACTATAACGACTCGTTGAAAGGTAGTGGGGGCGTTGCATAACCTGAATGGTAGAACAAGGTAGGTGAATTTTCCCCAAGGACATGTGAACAATGTTTTCTCTTTGTCTTAAGGGGAGATTTGGACCATGTTGTATCCACTTAAACCATCGAGGAAAGAAAAATGATTCTTTCTTGCTAGTGTGTCCAAGACCTGGTCAATAAACGTTAATGGAAAATGATATTTATGTGTTGCTTTATTTAATTCTCTATAATATACACAAATTCTCCATTTACCATTTTTCTTCGGTACCATGACAAGAGGGGAGACTCACTCTCTATTAAAAATGGGATATATGAAGTTAGCTGTAAGAAATTTCTGTAGCTCTTCTTTGACTATGCATTTCATTTTTGGGTTCATCTGGCCCTGAGGTTGACGAATGGGTCTGGATCCTTCCTTAATATGTATATGATGTGTACACATCATATTTTAGGAGCCAAGTCTCCTTGGTTTTCCCTTTGCAGGTTATAGGTGAATTGCTCAATGTAGTCTTCTAGGCTCTCGTCTTCATCCTGCATCATCTTGAAAACTTCCTCTCTTCTTTCCTTGTCTTTGTAGTATTCTTGGTATTTGTCCAGAAATTTCTTTGTCATCTCGTACCATGAGAGGATGATATCCTTTCTAAGGCCCATGAACCATTGTAGCACGACACTCTTAAGTGTGGCGAGAAATATCTTCAATTTCTGTGTATTTGTCACATAGTCATAACTTATGCAAAGTACATCAAACTCGAAGAGGAAGGTATCAAGATCTTCTTTAGATAACCCATGGAAGTTTCACAAGGTGGAATGAGGGATGCTCTTCATCTTGGTTTCTTCATATGTTTCTTTGATTGGGAGTCCGAAATTCATGGGGCTTCAAAAGGTGCCTCAGGAAAAAGGAACTATTATGAATGATATTGCTCGTTGGTCTGTTCCTCTGACAATGGAATCTCAACATACATAGATCCTTTCACAATATTTGATACCCGAGGAGATGCTTCAGGATTTTTTTTCACAAGTGAACTTGTTGTTGGTGATAAGTAATTTGGTGATGATTCTCCTTCCCTTCTTGCAATTGACCTACAATGTTATATTTTTGGGGGTTTTGGAAGAGCTAATAAATATACCTTGTTGATCTCTAGATTTGGGCATAGAAAATATTATAAAATCATCCTACAAATTACTGAAAGGAAATCTTAACATCTATTCTAATGAAGTGAACAAAAATTCACACCACTAAACAACACTACATTATTTTTTATAGTTCCCTAGAAATGGTGCCAAAAATGATGCACTTTTCAATTACTTTCTAATTAACTTAGCAAACAAATAAATAGTTTTACATTCAATTATCAATCCGGGGCTAGTATGAACTTGCAAATTGTCGTGCACAATTTATGCAAGATGAGTGTTGTTTTTACTATGGCATTGTAGCACTTTAATGTCACAATTCAAAGATTCAAAATACTTTGATTAAGTCACCAGACTATGATATGGCCTAAGTTGCAGAAAAGAAAATAACATTCGGGCAGGAAATTTAAGTCACTTGTGAAAATTGAAATCACTCTTGAGAGAATTGAAATCACACTTGCGGAAATTAAAATCACATTTGTGGAAATTAAAATCACACTTGTGATAATTTTTATCACACTTACAGAAATTGAAATCACACTTGCGAGAATTGAAATCACACTTGCAGAAGTTGAAATCACACTTGCGGAAATTGAAATTTATGATATGATCTATTGGTGACTTACATGAGTATGATGAAGATCGTGTTTTGTTGCGACAATGAAGTGTTATTCTTTCAATATCAATTCCAAACCATGAGAGACTAAAGCTATCGGAAATCAATAAGCAAGGAAAATAAAGTGCAACTACAAGCAGAGTTGCAACAATGAAGCCACAACACATAAAGAAATTCAACAACTTGAATTTCAACAACGCGAGTTGCAACAACGAAACCCTGTTATAATCAAAGATGAAGATGCAAAAGTTACAACAACAGGGATCACAAAATGGTTGTAAATCTACAAGAATCCAAATTATAGTTTAAAACTAGAGAACCAAACCACACATGTGTCACGGTTTTGTTCCGTGCATATGAAATTGCAGTAAACTGAAAGATATAATGCATATGAAATCAAATATACTATGTTATAGTTCTAAATGACAACAAATCAGAAAAATTTCTAATCCTATTGTTACAAACAATACCTAACTAAGGAGGGCCCCCTACCCCCTTATATGAGGTACTGAGCTACATAACCATAATCACACGATCAATCAATACATCAACACACAAATGAAAGCATGAACAAAGATTCTATTGCCAAAGTATGAGATAACAACAAAATGTGATTGCTAGAATATTTTCCTCCTCCTGACTTTGGGGAAGCTGAGGTTTTTATAAAACATCTCTACTGTCTAAAATTATACAAAGCGATGGATGGAAATCCATGGGAATCCTTTTTTTCATCTTGTTACAAATATTCTGTCAAACTTTAGCGGGAATCAAGAATATGTTGACTCGATAGGAAAATGATTTCTCCTTTAATTTCCCACTTGCCTCTTGTCACCTTTCCCCATGACTATTGCTTTCCGACTTCCAACTGCAACATTGATTGTTATGCTGAAGAGATTTATTTGGAGTCACAACAAGTGGAAAATGTGCTCGAAGTTGCAATGGTTTGTCTAGAGTTGCAGTCATTGGTTTGTGTCTGAAATTGCAACAACTTGGTTTGTGCCCGAAACTACATTACTTGGAGTTGCAACAAAGAGGTGTTGCATCCATTTTGAGGTGTTGCAACTACTGTATTCTCCTGTGTAGCAATATTAGTAACTGAAAGTAATGAGTTCCTTCTAAGAAATATGCAAAAATAACGTAATAATGGCATATGGGGTAGGATTCATACCTTTGTGATAAGTGAGGTGAACTGGATAAAGGAAGTATCAAAAAGGAAAATGATTAATGGAAAATGGTAAACAAAAAGGTATAAACAGGTGTTGAAAGTATGCCATTTTAGGCACCCATCACATACATTGAAGCAAGATTTGAACATACATTGAAGCAAGATTTGAACACAATTTCTTTATTGTATTTTGTGGTTGTCTAGACATTTTGGGAATAACCCAGTTCAATTTTGTGGATGAAGTTCATGGGTTCTTCTTGTTGAAAGAGTTTAATCCATTGTCGACCTACTCTAATATTTTTAATTGTTCTTGGTGAGTAATAAGAAGTGGGTCTTCATTATGGTTTTAATTGGTGAACTAAAGTGAAAATATGTGTTCAAACTCACCCTTTACATGTTATTTATCAAAGAAAATAATGGGTTTTGAACCAAGGTCAAAGTGTTGTGCTCTGTTGATTGGTATTTATCCACACTTTGGTTTTTAAATGTTGAGTCAAGCTCAACATGATATCTGTTGATTCAAACCTATATTGTGTTGATAATGGACTTACCTGAACTCATATCTATTTTATTGGGTTACAGTTTGAGTTACCATTCTCATTTTGTTTTCAAATGAAAGCCATTTTTAGTTGGCTATATACTTGGATAAATATGAACTCGAATTGGATTTTGGTGATGGAATTTGGGTACCGAAGTTGATACTCAAACTTTCCAGTTCGTATTTTTCATTATGGGTTAACACAAATCTACTTGGTTTCAAAATAGTAGGGTAATAAGTTTATACCCTATCTCTACAATGACATCCACAGGCTCGAACTTGGGTTATTTGAGTTACATATAGTATGTCCTCCCTTCAACTCAAATGGTCATGACATAATGTCGTATACATGTTGGTATGATGCTTAACATGAGACTCTTTCATTCAGTTTAAGTTGAAAGTTTGGAAAGAAATAAAAATCAATTGGTTTGAGATAAGTATTGTACAGGTTAAAGCATCACATGCATACAATAAAGAACCAATATGTAGGTTGGTTGCAATGGTTACTTCGTAAACATTTTTCTTTGAAAATGGTTTTGTTTAATTTAATTGGGTCAAAAAGAGAGTTCAAATATAATTGGAACATGAACTAATTATACTAAGGCTCACATTTTGTATCACTCTGGTTATGTTGAGCAATTTTATATGACATTACTTTGATTTAAATAATGGAATTTTCCATTGATTCCCTGGCCATTGTTAGAAGAGCAAGAACATTCCCTATTGAATATACAACATTCCCGTGTTCAACTAGTATAAACTAATTCATAGAAATGATGGTTGTTTTGGATGTTACAAGAAATGGGAATTAATTGGTGTCATTTGGATGGTTATATAGGATTCATATTCCCTTCACAAATAACACTTTTCATAACTTAAGTTTTGCCTATCCTCACTCATTAAAATTACATTCCTCATTATTACTCTTTTGCCTATATAATTAAAGAAAGTTGAAATATAAAGGATATATAATAGGAATGTGTTGCTAACATGATGAAACAATTACAAATCTTAATGATAAATTATGGCATGTGTGGGATGATTGTTTACAACAAAAAATTATGAGATAAGATATTGAACAACTTCTCATTTCATATACTTCTGTGGTTCATGCTTTAAAATGGAAATTATTTGCATGCATGATTATTTGTTAGGAAATGAGACACACTTCCACGCTAAACCTAGTAGAAGAGAGGAAGAAAGATTTAATCAAGAAAGTAAATGACACAACAAGCACACAATACATAGAGATTTTACCCTGGAAACCCAAACTGAGAAAACTAGCATTCCTTGAGCGTTCTGCTCCTTGTTGTTTTATTCATTTAGAATAAAAGGTTACATGTCTAAACTTTTTCCACACCTAAGACACAATCAAAATAATACCCTCTTGCTTACAAAAGAACAACCCTATAGCCAATTCAGCTTACATCTGCATGACCAACAACCTCTAAATTGCAGACTCTTGGCGATTAGCCATTCATCATATAAAGATTCAATATTAATTGATTATCCTTTTACAACCTTACAACATGCCTTCTTTATAGGATTTATAGCAGGAAAAACCCAAAAGAAAAGGAGCCCAAAAACAGTTACAAATCCATGCAGATCATTGGCTACAAATCCTATGAATCTAGGGATTCTGTTACAGTGGACTACCAAGTCAGATTACCCATCGACTACCAGTCGACCTTCATTCAATCTTCAGTCGGTCTCCACACACACACTTATCGACCTATTTTCAGATGACCTATT
The DNA here is from genome assembly GCA_009831015.1 of Picea engelmannii. Taxonomy (NCBI): domain Eukaryota; kingdom Viridiplantae; phylum Streptophyta; class Pinopsida; order Pinales; family Pinaceae; genus Picea; species Picea engelmannii. The sequence goes on along the minus strand of ML790515.1, from coordinate 71,405 downwards.
TGACTTGTTTTTTATCCACCTCAACTTCGTCTTTACCCAGTCGAACCACCTCGACCTTTGACTTTGATTGTCAGTCGATCCACCTTGAATTTCACTGCAGAGAATATAACAACCAACATTCTCCCACTTGTTGTCTTCTTTTCTGAAAATGGGATACCTTTGAACTTTCATTCATAGATATAGGGAAACAATGCCCATTTCCTCTTTGCACCAAGAGAACTTCACAACACTCATATACTTGGTCAATGATTCTGCTATGTTTTCCAACATGTCTACTTTCTCCAGTAGAACCATGTTGCTTTCCTCCATGTCTCTCATGAAATGGTATTTTACATCAATGTTCTTAGTCTTAGAATGATAACATGAGTTCTTTTCCATAAATATTGTGCTTTGACTGTTGCAACTTATCTTCATAGCTCTCTGCTCAAACCTGATTCCTGAACACAACCTTTGCATCCATACTACTTATTGTCTTCCATGAGTGGCTTCCATGTATTTAGCTTCTATTTTTGACAAGGCTAGGACCACCTTTAACTTACTCATCCAACCGATTTCTCCACCAAACATCCTGTAGACATATCCACTGGTCAACCTCTATCAATCCAGATCTCTAACCCAGTCCGCGTCGACAAAGCCATGTACATTTAATTCACTGCTGCCTAAAGGTTTTCCTTCGTATCATATAACATAGTATTTTGTGCCACAAAAATACCTGAATACTCTCTTGACAGTTGTCTAGTTATCCTTCCCAGGTGTCAACATGTATCTACTCAACACTTGCACTGCATGGGCAATGTCTGGTTGAGTGCAGACCATCACATACATGACTACCAACAACACTTGCACAGGGAACATGTTCCATGTCCTATATTTGTTCCTGTGTCTTTGGACACTATTCATCAATTAACCTTGCTCCCACAGGAATTGGCACCTGCACTAGTTTGCAATTCTGCATGTTGAAGCATTTCAAAATTGTTTCAATATACTTCGTCTAGTTCAACCAGAGATTTCTAGCTGCTCGATCTTTCTTAATCTTCATTCCCAAAATGAAGTTAGATGCACCAAGATCCTTCATGTCGAACTTGGAGGATATATGCTTCTTCACCTCCTGTATTGCGTCCATGTTGTTTCCAATCAACAACATGTCATCGACATACAAAGCTACATATATGAAACACCCACCTTCTTCTTTGGAATATATGCAATGATCAACTTTTCTTTTCACAAATCCCAAACTAAGGATGTATGTGTTGAAATTTTGGTACCACATCCTTGGTGATTGATTTATACCATAAATGGATCTTTTCAGTTTACACACCAAATGTTTATTTCCCTTTACTACAAATCCTTTAGATTGTTTCATGTAGATTTCTTCTTCCTGGTCCCCATGTAGGAATGATGTCTTCACATCCATCTGTTCTTTTTCTAGATCAAATGTTGTAGCCAAAGACATTAATACTCTAATTGAAGTTAATTTTGCAACAGGGGAAAAAATCTCACCGAAGTCCACTCCTTCGACTTGGGAATATCCTTTCGCTACTAGTCGAGCTTTGAATTTCTCAACTTGACCTGTTGCATTCATATTCTTCTTGAATACCCATTTTCTACCGACATGATTTCTTCCACTAGGAAACTTGACTAAGTCCCATGTCTCATTATTGTGCAAGGATTCCATCTCTTCAACCATGGCGTCCTTCCATAGTTTTCCCTCTGTTGAGTCGACTACCTCCCCGACTAACTTGGGCTCATCATCAGTTGTAGTTAACACGAATGAAAAATGAAATTTAGGCAAAAAATACCATTCGAATGATTTTCTTACTCTTCCTAACCCCCTTACAACCGGGGTGGGTTGTTCCACCTCTTCCTCATTCCTCAGTTCAAACCACAATGTCTCAGGATTATTCTTGGTATTCTCGGTCTGAACAATTTCTTCAGCCTCAGACTTACTTTCGAATTCTATGAAGACCACATATTGACTGTACACTATTTTCCTTGATGCAGGATCCCATATCTTATATCCTTTAATTCCTTCTTTGTATCCAATGAAAATACATTTGACTTCCCTCTTTTCCAACTTGCACCTCTTTTCCCTGGGAACATGCACAAACACATCATAGCCAAATACTTTGAGATGTGAAACCAAAGGATTCTTACCTGACCATACCTCATGTGGAGTTGTGTCGACTAGCGTTGACGAAGGATGAAAATTCAATAGATATTTTGCAGTGTCGACTGCCTCTACCTAGAATTCTTGTGTGATCACATCACCACTGAGCATGCTCCTTGCCTTGTCCATCAATTTTTTTTTCATTCTCTTGGAAACTCCATTTTATTGTGGGGTATATGGCGTGCTATGCCACACTACTTGCAGAACTGATAACATTATTTTCCATAGAATTCACCACCATTGTCAGTTCTCAACACCTTAATCTTCTTATCTGTCTGGTTTTCTACAAGAGATTTAAACTCTTTGAATTTATCGAAAAATTTTGATTTCTTCCTCAGGAAATATATTCATGTCTTCATGGAAAATTTATCTATGAAGGAGACATAATATATGGATCCACCAAGTGAAGGAACTGTAACAGGGCAAAACAAATCACTATGAACCAACTCTAGAATCCCATTTTCCCTTTTCTCTCCAGATGGGAACCTCGACCGACTTTGTTTTCCATATATACAATGTTCACAAAAGTTGATTTCTAAATTACATGCAGGAAATTCTTCAACCATACCTTTTTTATGCATAGATCAAAGTCCTTTTTTCTCCAATGTGTCCCATTCTCTCGTGCCATAGCATGGTCAGATCGACTTTACGATGAATTGTCAAGTTAGTTTTAATCGACTCATCCTGAGTCAAGTCAATTGGAGTCAAAGTCAAGTTGACTTCAGGAAAAATGATGTTGTTTCATCTTGTCGAGTCGACACTCCCTAGAAACTTGTATAGGGTTCTAATCCGAACTCCTTTCATTAATACCATCACACCTCTGACCATATTGCACGAATCCTTCTGAAATAGAGTGTGCATGCCAACACCACTAATCTTACTGACATATATCATTTTTTTTGCCAAACCTCGTTTGACAATTCTGGTTGTTGAGTCATCCCCCAAGAACACTTCTCCTCCTTTATATCGTTCATATTCACATAACCATTCTCTATGTGGTGTCATATGATAGGATGCTCCTGAGTCGATCAACCAAACATCTTGATCCGACTGTGTACTGGTCAATGCCAGGTACACATTGCCTCCCTTATCTGGATTTGTCTTTCTCTCAGTTGATTTATTCTCATCGGATCTTGTACTAAATTCCATCGCCTTCGAATTGCAGTCCATTTTGTAATGCCCAATTTTATGACATTTCCAACATCTTCTTGTCGACTGAACGAAGGATTTAGATCTACCCTTCGACTTAGACTTTTTACCGGATAATTTGCCTTTATCTCTGTCAACCAGTTGATCTCTCACCATTAAAGCATAATTTCTAGTTCTAATGTGGTTGTATTACTCCCTATAGCCATAACTAAGATATCCATGGAGTCTGGAAAATAACATAATAATCTAATACATTTCTCCTCTTCAGTGATTTTAACACCCACATAAGATAACTAGATTATAATGGTATTAAACGCATTTAAATGCTCAGTCACTGAACTGCCATCACTCATTCTCAGAAGATATAGTTTCTTTCTTAGAAACAACTTATTTTCCAGGGATTTCGACTGGTACAAGCTTCCCAACTTGTCCCGTAGTTTCTTGGCCGAATCTTCAACTGAGATATTCAACAACACCGAATCTGCAAGACAAAGTCGAATCATACTCCTTGATATTCTCTCGTGTTTCTCACATTCTTTCGTCGACATACCTGCTAACATGGTAGCTGGAGAGACTGTTTTCCATTGTTATTGATCTACAAGGAGATATTCAATTTTAAGCTTCCAAAGCTCAAAATTTTGGAGATTGAATTTTTTGATCTCTATTCTTGAGTTGTTCACCATTCTTTAAAACAATATTTAGCACAATATTTAAATATTTCTAACTTACGACTCTCACTGAACCTAGAGTTTAACTCATATCCAAGGTTGTTAAACCGAGCTCTGATACCACATGTTAATAAATGAGACACACTTCCATGATAAACCTAGCAGAAGAGAGGAATAAATATTTAATCAAGAAAGTAAATGACACAACAAACACATAGTACACACAGATTTTACCCTGGAAACCCAAACCAAGAAAATCAACATTCCTTGAGTGTTCTTCTCCTTGTTGTCTTATTCATTCATAAAATAAAAGGTTACATGTCTAACCTTGGCCCACACCTAAGACACAATCGACATCATACCCTCTTTCGTAAGAACAACCCTGTAGCCAATTCGTCTTACATCTGTATGACCAACACCCTCTAAATTAAAGACTCTTGGCGATTATCCATTCATCATATAAAGATTCAACATTCATTGATTATTCGTTTACAGCCTTACAACACACCTTATTTATAGGATTTACATTAGGAAAAACACTAAATAAAAGGCGCCCAAAAATGGTGACAGATCCATGCAGATCATTGGCTACAAATCCAAGGAATCTCAAGATTCTTTTATAGTCGACTACCAAGTCGGATTACCCTTCGACCTTCATTCAATATTCATTCAGTCGTCACATGCCCTCCTGTAGACCTCTTGTTCGTTGAACTCTTCGACTTGTTTTTGATGTCTTTACCTTGTCGAACCACCTCGACCTTCGACTTCAACTTTACCTTGTCGACTAAACTCAACCTTCGACTTGTTGTCTATCCACATTGACTTCGTCTTTACCTGGTCGAACCACCTTGACCTTCATCTTCGACTGTCAGTCGATCCACCTTGACTTTCACTGCAAAGAATATAACAACCCAACAATATTTTCAATTCAGATTGCAAAGTTTAATGAAGGAAGTCATATGTTTTAAAAGGATTGTTATATAGACTTATTTTCCCCTTCATCGGTTTCACTTCCCTCAATTCCCTTTCATTAAAATTCATTTTTCCATTTATTCCATGTCTATATAATTAAAGTAAAATGCAATAGAAGGGATACAATTTGATGTTATCAACATCATTAATTGGAGGCAAAATTAAATGATGTGAAAGGATTTGGGAATGTTTTTGGTTGATTGTTATCATAATGATATATACATACATGGTTTAAAGTTGATAGTATTGGAAAATATTCTTGTAATTTTCTATACATATCTTTAGAAATGGTGGTCTATAGATAACAAATTTCATGATTGGATATTGGAAAAAATTGTATTGTTGTCCTTGTTTTCAATTTTCCTTTCCACCTCCCATTTGTGTTGCATGGTTTTGTTAGTTCAGAGCCAATTTAATCATGATGGAAAATTGTGTTGGATGTTTTATTTTATTGTGGCTTATGCATGTACTAACTTGACTATGATGGACATAGTTGAGCTTCTTCAACAAGGGTAGGAATAGAGGGGGAAATAGAGGAAGAAGAGGGAGATTTCCCAATATATTTTGGAAACCTGGGGGGCATAAAAATCTCAGGTTCTCTATTCACTTTGATGTTTATTTAGATGAGTTTTAGCAGTCAATTCAAACTGGGAACTTAAATCTTGGTGGATAGCATGCCTTGCCTCAACCCCAAGTACCTCCTAATGTTATCTTGCAACCTCACCTTGGTATTGTCAATGTTATTGAATCCCCTGTGCAGTCTCATAATGATGGATGGGGTAATATACCTGTCAATCCTTCTTCTGGTGCCAATCAATGGCCCATTGACCCCCCTCCTCCTCCAATTCATATTTTCTCCACTAATGCATATTTTCCTTCTCCTCCAGTTCACCCAACATTACCAGTTTAGACTGTGCTAGCAACTACCACTAATTTATCTATACCTCCTCCTCCCCCACCTCCAAATGATCACAAAGCTACTCCTCATGACTCTCAGGTTGACAAAGGTAAGCAACCGATTACCTCTACCATTATGGCTAAGTCCTCTTCCTTTGCTCACTCCAATATAGAATCAACAGGAAATGGTAAGGGAAGTTTAAATGACATGCATCTAGAGGTAGCCCATCTGGAAGAAAATAAGCTTTAGTATGAGGACTTCATCAGGGAAAGGGAAGAATTTTTCAAAAATAAATCCCCCAGGTTATTTTGATTTTGTTTATTTTTACATTTGACTATGACACCATTTTGGAAAGATGGCAGAACCATGATATTTATTTTTGAAACTTCAAAATATCATGTTAATTTATGGGAGATACAAGTGATATATATCATGGTAATTTTGATGCATGTTTATGGTGTTTATTTTTATATTTGATAATATTATGGAGCGGCAAGGAAACGATAGAAATGGTTATTGAAATAAAGGATGCATGATAGAGGGGGACTCCACCTATTTAGTTATTATATTATTTAATAATTATCCTTATCATATTAAATATTTGTCCTATTTATTAATTAATGTTATTTAAATTTAGTTACACAAAGTAGTTCAACTACTTGAAGAATTACCTTTTAGAGAATAAAAGGAAGAAAGAAGGACAAGGAAGACACGGGGAATTAGGGAGAGAAATACTTCTGATATGGTTGGCTCTTGTTTCATATTGAGATTTCTGAATTTAATTCTTTCATTTTTTGAGTTCTTTGAGAGCTAAATCCTCTTGTTGATAGCATGATCATTCTAAAGGTGGAAAATAAGAAAGGACTAAGAAGCATAGACATTTCACATACTTCAGAAGGTCATTCATTTTTCTTGGAATTATGTTTAGTTTCATTATAATTTCTGAATTAAGTTTTAGTTCCGATTAAGACTATTTTGCAGAGTCAAGGATTGATAAACTTGTGGCTTGGTTGATATAGCATATTTCAGTCTTGGTCATTTTCTTTTAGACACTAGTTTTCTTTGTATGATTGTTAAAATTCCATCCTAGACTTCTAAGTCTGGTTTTGGCCCTTACCCTCGTAGGGGTTTGAAAAGAGGCATTTGGTTGTAACACATAAAATTTATCTTTAATATAAAAATGATTATTTCTTAATTGAGACTTGTGTTGCTAGTTTTTAGATTTTATGTATTCTTTATTTTGTTCATTTTTTATAAACATTCACACATAAACTTTTTTTTACATTTTATTTTTTTATCAAAAACACATACCTTGATAATAGCATCAGGCCCAAGAACATACTTCTTGAGGGTTGATTGTTAGTTTTTCATAGGATATAAACAAAAGGTAACATTCCTTTCTATCTTACCTTAGCCTAGTGAGATTTGAAAATGCTTAAGTGATAACTTTCCATTCCTCGCATCAAGATTTATTTGGTGACCATATTGGGGAGTAATATTTTTACTCTCTAGTTTTGTTTTTTTGTATATTCTTATTTTTATCACTTTATTAATGGATTTTCCTACCTAGCAACAACCTAACCTAAGGTTTCATGGTCAAAGAAACATTGCTTCTTATATTTTTTATTTAATTCCTGAAACTTCCTGTACTTGGGAAGAACTTGAATGTTCTTGGGAAGCTATAGCTAGAGACATTTAAATTTAGGATAAAGGAGAATCCCTTCAGAGAAAAGCTAGAAATATGCCTCCTCAATAATTTATTGTATTATGTCCACTAATTCTTGTCTTTATAGACCTTTAAGAGGCAATCTCCAGAATTTGATCCTCTCCTAGAAATAGGAAGGAAAAAATAAATTTAGAAAATATTCAACCTAAACTTAGAAGATCTTTTTCAGATTCTTCTTCCAAAATAACAATAATTTTAGTCTCCTTTCCTCCGGGGAAACCCAAAATGACTTCATCCAGTGGTGGATCTGGAGGTACTAATGGTTCTACATCTTCAAAAACTTCAACATCTTCCCTAATGGGAAGTATGTATAGCCATTATAATCATGTTGTATCAACTACAAATCCAACCAAGGTTATAAAAGAAATTGGTTTATTCAAATTTGAAGATGTAAATGCTACTCTATGGCATGTGTCTTCTCCCACTAATTTAAATCCAACTACATGTCATCTTCCAAATTTTAAAGACCATTTTCCTACGTTTTATGGAAATAACACTATATCAGTCAATGAACATCTCATTGCCTTTTCTAATGCATGTCATAACATTGGGGAAAATGAGGATGACATTTGTATGCGTCTCTTTGTCAACTCATTATAGGGGAAAGTTGTGAATGATTTCTTTGAATTACCACCCAAGATCTTTTCTACTTGGGCCCAATTGTCATATTGGTTTAAGTAAGAGCATATGGACAACCTCAAAGTCCAGCAAAATTGCTCAAAGAATACACAATCTTAATTCTCAAAGAATACACAATCTTGTTTATAACAAGGGTGAAACTATAAAATATTTCAATTTGCATTTCACTAAATTGTATAATCAAATCCAAGAAATTATCAGACCTCGTAATCAAGCCACTTTGATGCATTACTAGAATAATTTACTTGATGCTTATAGACATATGATTGAAGAAAAGAATGTTGATACTCTAGGATCTACATTGCAAACATGCTTGGAATTTGAGGAATAGTTGGCCAAAATAGGTCTTCCAAGTGAAGACTATGTTAAACATAATGACATGTCAACTATATTGCAATTGGTACAAGATATGAGCAATCAAATGATTGATTTTGAGAGAAAAGGGGTGACTTCTATGTCTACCCCAGCTGAAATTTCTGCACAAGATGTACCTTTGCATATGAAAGAATTCCTTTTGGTCTAATAAATGCAGGTGCTACTTTTGAGAGGGCTATGAAAATTAAATTTGACAAAATTATCGGTAAGATTATTCAAATCTATCTTGATGATTTAACTATCTATTCCAGAAATTGACAACATCATTTTTATCATCTTAGAAAAGTCTTCTTGTGTTGCGGAAAGTATGGAATGTCCTTGAACCCTACAAAATCAATCTTTGGTGTCACCCAAGGTAAAATTTTTGGTAATATTGTTTCTGATTTGGGAATTAACATTGATCCTGAGAGGGTTATTGGTATTCAAAGTATTCAATCCCCTTCTAAAAAATAAATTCAATCTTTCATGGGAAAAATCATTTTTGTTAGAAGATTTATCCCCGATTTTGTAAGAATTGTTAAACCAATTCATAACATGCTCAAGCAAGATCAATCATTCTCATGGAATGATGATACCGGAAATCCTTCTGTAGAAGTCAATAAAGCAATCAGTTCTGCACCGGTTTTGGCGAAACCGAATTTCAAAAAAGATTTCATTATCTATACTAATGCTACTGAAGAGGCAATATTTTATATTCTTCTTCAAAATAATGAACAAGAGCTAAACTTTATCAGAGGATGAATTTAAATATACTTTAATTGAAAAATATACTTATTCTCTTGTAAAATATATTGAATTTTTTTTCCATTATATCTTAGGCAAGCACACACAGGTAAAAGTCCATTTACTTGCTGTTAATTTTTTTCTTTCTCAAACACATATTTCAGGAGAAAATGCACATTGGCTTGGTAAGATACAAGAACAACATTTCACGATAACAAATTCTCAGACAATCAAGGGATGATATATAGCCTTGCACCTGGCTCAACATCCTGAACAATGTGTTTCTTCTAAAAATGATGAGGATGTTTTGTCTACGATTTTTCTTGTTGAACATGAAAATCTAGATTTAGTAGAACATCCTTGGTACAAGGACATCATTTATTATTTGAAATTTAAAAAATGTCCTAATAACCTTGAATACCATCAATGCATGAGGGTTCCATATCATTTTTTAAAGAAAAAAAGGTTTATTGCAGCTCCTGGTTTGCATATATTGAAGAAAGATTTGAACAGAACTTTATTTTATTTTGTGGTTCTCTGGACATTTTGGAAATAACCCAGTTTGGTTTTGTGGATGAAGTTTATGGGTTCTTCTTTTTGAAAGGGTTTAACCCATTGTCGAACTGCTCTATGATTTTTAATGGTTCTTACTGAGTAATAAGAAGTGGGTCTTTATTATGGTTTTACTGGGTGGAATAAAGTGCAAATCCTCGTTCAAAACCACCCTTTATGTGTTAGCTATGAAAGAAAATAATGGGTTTTTAACCCATGTCGATGTGTCGTTCTCTATTGATTGGTATTTTCCCAAAAGGATTTGCCAGTAGATGAGTTCACAGGGGGGATTTGATATACGTATAACTTCCTTGCATGAACGATCTGTAAAGGACAACTCTATGCTCCTTATAGTCTTGAAGTAGGAAACTTTTCATAATTTTATATAGAAGTTTTACTATGAGAGGGAGTCACTCACATGATATCCTCATCTACAAGCATTATGCTCTATGACACCTATGGTTGTATGGATAAATTATGGGATTTGGAAATATGTCTAGGAACCTATAGTTTCCAAATATGATCGAGGCAAGAGAAACATCCAATATACTGTTGCACTACAGTGAGATACCACACTCTAAAGGAGGAAGGTTCAAGTTAAAGTGTTTGGCAGTGAATTGGATTTGTTTTCTATTTTTTTAGAAAACTTGGGAAAATTTCTGAGAATGAGGATAAGTCATTTAAGTTCATTATTTAATAATAATAATAATAATAATCTATTTTTAAGGTCACAGCCAAGCCAACACACCAAATTGGTGTATGAGACCCCCTTATTTGTGGGACAAGGGAACCCCCTCCACCCAGCGATTTGACTGGTAAAGTCTACGAAGGTATACATACCCTACCCCCCTCTAGATTTGAACCTGTGACCTCTTAAGAGGAAACACATGTTCTTAACCATTAGACCCACTCAGGCTGTATATTGTTAATGTATTTATTATTGTTAATTCATGGTTTACTAAGTTAATGAACAATAATAGAAAATAGAAAATGAACTAAGAACATTTAAATAAAAAGAGAGAAAGATTGTGTTAGCTAGTGGGGTTAAATTTACTTTGGATTGCATTCTAGATCCTCATTCCTAAGAATCTTTTGTTAAAACTTGGTTTATCTATGCTACAGCTTTGTGGCATGACTAACATTAGGGAAATGATAAAACCTTAACCAAGTACAAGCCAACCGTGAAATACAAATAGCTATACTCTAAGCCCTTCTTAGAAAATAAGTTAAACATACTTTAAATAGTTGAAATCGAAAAATAAAACTTAGTTATTATACCTACCTTCTACAAGTTATATTGTAATTGCTTAGCAGTCAAAGTCTTTCGAATTTTAATTAGTTGTTTTCTTTTAGTTTTCAACAAAGTTTGTATAATGTTTTTTATATATTTTTATTAAATTAAAATTTTGAAATATTAAAAAGTATTTTTCAATTTTTTTAAATTTGACTTTTTTCAATTTTAATTGGCCATTAAAATTGATTTGACAATTTTATGAAGTTTGAAAAGTATGTTAGAAATAAAAAAATAAAAAAAAATTCAAAAATACAAATTTTGAAAAATATTATATATCTCCATGTGGCATTCACAACAAAATTAATTGTACCAGGCATTAATTTTTAAGTATCAAACATGAAAAATTAACTAAATCGCATAAGAAACAAAAACTAATTTGAAATGAGCCAAATAGTTGAGTCGAAGAAATGTTGGACATTAACGTTTGAAATTAATAACCTTTGTCCCTACTTCTTATGGACATTTATTATTCTGTAGTGTTAGATTTTGCTACAGATTGTTAACGGAAAGCGAGTAGAGATGAATTTAGAAATCAAGCCTACATTTGTATTGGAGTTACCAACCTCTTTTTTAAGTACATAAATGCATGTGAAATTGTACTAGAATGACAATGAATTCTGCAAGGCATCTATCCCGAATTCTGCAAGATTTTTTTCTACGGTTTGTATCAATGTAATCTTGTACATAATCCTGCACAATAATGGTAATAATGGTGGTGATTATATATTTATTAAAACAATGGTGATGGTAAATATTGTTTTTGATGTACTTACAATATTTTTGGCGTATGCATATCCGATGCTTCCAACATAAGGTTACAATTTGTGAAATCAAAGACGTGACATTAGTCTTGTATACTCATCCAGAAATAAGAACTACCTGCAACATTCAAGTGAAATACATGCCAATCATTAATTATTCCATTATTTTAGGAATATATTGGTAGGCAATGACTGGTGGTTACATTTCTTAGATGGGTCACACATGTCCCTCTCTAAAAATGGAAATAATATCACTGTCTTCAGGGAAGGACTGATCTCACCTTATATTAAAAATCTTCCACAACCTCATGTAAATAATTATATTGAGGAAGACCTAGGTGTACATTCTATTTTTCTTAAAGAATATAGTGATTATTTTTCACCCTCTTCAAAATCAAAATCATAAGGCTAAATGTGGCACATGCACTTTGATGGTGCATGTTCAAGTGAGGGTGATAGTGTAGGTGTAATATTGTATTGTCTTGTAAGAAAGATTCACAATTTTTCTTACATGTTAGAATTTGTTTGCACTAATAATATTATAGAGTTTGAAGTCTTGATCCTTGGTATTGAAAATGTTTTTAATCTTGGCTGCTATCATCTTACTTTGTTTGGGAATTCAAATCTTATTTTGAATATGGTTAGAAAAATCTATACCCCCTCAAACAAGATGATTAAGAGATATACATAGGCATCATGGTATTTGATTTCAATTTTTTTTTATCTTTTAACATCACACACATAAGGAGAGATTTGAACTCAATGGATGATAGGCTTGTTTTTTTTGCAACAAGTCATACAAGGCAATTGCTGCCTCAAAGGCCCGATTGTATGTTAATGTCTTTATATCATCCACATTTTCCGAATAATGTAGAATTGTAGAAAGTTTTTTGTTGCTGATGAAAGTATTTGTGCTTTCTTGCAGAATGAGCCTATTAAACGAAAGGAAATTATCTTTGGAAGAAAATAAATTTCGTAAGGGATTGACTCCTCTAGAGAGATCATTCTCATCTAGTGATGTTGGAAAAAAGCAATACAAAGAAGAGGAGGAGTCAAAAAGAAAAATTGGTGATATTGTCTCGCTGAATATTGAGACTTATGATAATCCAAAGACTTTGAACATTGGAGCCCAATGTTCATAAGAAGAAAAATAGAAATTCATGGAGTTATTCCATGAATTTAAAGATGTATTTGCTTAATCATATTAGTATCTTCGTGGTTTTGATCCTAATGTTATTCAACATGCAATTCCTATTAAAGAAGAATAAAAACTAGTTATGCAAAGGAAAAGACCTATCAATCCTGCCTTGAAAGCTACCATTGGGAAGGAAGTTGAAAAATCAATTAATGCTCACATTATTTTTCTTGTAAAATATTCTGAGTGGGTATCTAATCTTGCCCTAGTATGAAATAAAAATGGTGATATCAAATTATGTGTTGATTTCCATGCTTTGAACAAGGCAAGTGTACAAATAATTTTCCTCTTCCAAATATGGAATTAATTTTGCAGCAAGTGGCAGGGTCACAATTGATGTCCCTTTTTGATGGTTTTTCAGGTTATAATCAAATCAGAGTCAAGAGGGTCAATAAATACAAAACCACATTCACTACTCATTGGGGCACCTTTGCATATGAAAGAATTCATTTTGGTCTAATAAATGCAGGTGCTACTTTTCAGAGGGTTATGCAAATAACCTTTGACAATCTTATTGGTAAGATTATTCAAATCTATCTTGATTACTTAACTATCTATTCTAGAAACTGAAAACATCATTTTGTCATCTTAGAAAAGTTTTCTTGTGTCGCAGAAAGTATGGAATGTCCTTGAACCCTACAAAATCAATCTTTGGTGTCACACAAGGTAAAATTCTTGGTCATATTGTTTCTAATTCGGGAATTAGTATTGATCCCGAGAGGGTTATCGGTATCCAAAGTATTCAAGCCCCTTCTAAAAAATAAATTCAATCTATCATGGGAAAAATTAATTTTGTTAGAAGATTTATCCTCGATTTTGCAAGAATTGTTAAGCCAATTCATAACATGCTTAAGAAAGATCAATCATTCTCATGGAATGATGATACTGAAAAGGATTTTCTAGAAGTCAATAAAGCAATCAGTTCTGCACCGATTTTGGCAAAACCGAATTTCGAAAAAGATTTCATTATATATACTAATGCTACTGAAGAAGAAATATTTTCTATTCTTCTTCAAAATGATGATCAAAATAATGAATAGGAGCTAAAGTTTACCAGACGATTAATTTAAATATACTTTAATTGAAAAACATACTTGTGCTCTTGTAAAAGATATTGAATTTTTTTGTCCATTATATCTTAGGCAAGCACACACAGGTAAAAGTCCCTTTACTCGCTATTAAATTTTTTCTTTCTCAAACACATCTTTCAGGAAAAATTGCACATTGGCTTGCTAAGATACAAGAACATCATTTCACGATAACAACTTCTCACACAATCAAGGGATGAGATATAGACTTGCACCTGGCTCAACATCTTGAACAATGTGTTTCTTCTAAAAATGAAGAGGATGCTTTGTCTATGATTTTTCTTGTTGAACATGAAAATATAGATTTAGAAAAACATCCTTGGTACAAGGACATCATTTATTATTTGAAATTTCAAAAATGTCCTAATAATATTGAATACCATCAATGCATGAGGGTTCGTCTTGAAGCCTCAAAATACCTAATCTTGGGTAATTTCTTTTTCGTTGTATTGATAATGGATTGGTGTTACATTGTTTAGACAATGTAGTAGCCAAAAAAATATTGAAGGAAATTCATGGATCAACAGACTCGGGTATTCATATTGGTATTCATTTTGTTACAAAATCCACTGCATATAAAATCTTGAGAACTGGTTATTATTGGCCTTCAATATTCAAAGATTCTTACAAATTTACATTGGCTTGTGATAAATGTCAAAATTTTGCAGGCAAAGAAAATTTTGTTGCCATTCCTTTACAACCAGTTCTTCCCAATTTCCTTTTTTTTTTTTTTCTAAATGGGGATTAGATTTCATTGGTCCTATTAATCCTTCGTCTTCCGTTGGACATGATTTTATCCTAACAACATCATATTACTTCACTAAGTGGAATGCATCTATACCACTCAAGCATGCACATGATGAACATGTAATCTCATTCTTGGAATCTAATATATTCTCTCGTTTTGGTCTTCCGATAGAAATCATTTCTGATAATGGGCCAACTTTCATATCTTCTAAATTTACCCAATTTGTTAATAAATTTGGGGTGAAACTTCATCCACTTATTATTTGCAAGGAAATGGGCAAGTTGAGTCCACAAATAAAAATTTGGTAAAGATTTTAAATAATATTATAAATGATAAACCCTGTCAATGGCACACATTACTCACATATGCACTTTGGGCAGAACAAACCACCACCAAAACTAGTACTGGCCATACTCCTTTCCATTTATTATATGTCCAAGAAGCTATTATTCTTGTGGAACTTGAGTTGACTTCCCTTAGATTAGCATTGTAGGATGAAGAATTTAACTCTACAAATAGCCCCCAGAGGATTAATGCCTTGCTAGATCTTGAAGAACAAAGGAGCTATGCTCTAGAAAATCTTAAGAAGAGACAACAATTTGTCAAAAATTATTTTGAAAATAAAGAAAAATCAACTGCTTTTGCAGCTGATGAGAAGGTTTTACTTTGGGATTCTTCTCACACTGACACAGGTAAGCATACAAAGCTTCAGGAGATTTGTTTAGGTCCTTATATAATCATTTTGTGGTTGGTAATAATTCTTGTTTGTTAAAATACGCAGATGAGAGATTGTTTTCTTATACGACTAATGGTTCGCATTTGAAACACTATGTCAAACCTGACCAATTTCATTATCTTTAGTGTTTCCTGTATATATATTTTTTCTTGTATAGTTTGTTTGGATTTTGTCTTTCTTTTCAGTAATTGAGTTATTTTATGTTTTGATTTTCATTTATCAGTCCAAATTGGATCAATTAAGTTGTTGGTCTAAACATTAAGTTGCAAAATTTTCATTAATCTGTTCTAAAATAAACAACAAAGTTAACTGAATGGTTTTGGGTCCACTACACTACATATGTAGTTTTTGTTGTACCTACAAGATGTCTGGTTAGAACTCGATGGTTATAGATGTTTCCCTCTTCCTCTTTCCCATGCTTCCCTTCATGAGTGAATCATTTCAAGAACATATAAACAAAAATTTACATAATTTTTATTAGATATGATGAGTAGAAGAAGTCACCAACAAAGTTGATTTAAAAAAAAAAAAATCCCGAGTTCTAGCTTGCGATAAGAAGACTTCCTTTTAGAGTAGCCAGATGTTGAATTAAAAATTTGTCACCCATTATAAATGCTCGAAAATAATTTTGAAGCCTATTATTAATATCACTATAGATCTAATAGGTGGGGTCCCCAAAGTTTAAAGGCAACATACTGGTTTTCTAAGATTTTCCTCAACATGATATACTTCAATTTTGTCCTCTTGAATAAATGGCTCATGGTTATTTTTCTATGCATATGATTGATATTGAAAAGGATTACTTGCATTTGGGTATAAAAAATGAAAGGCTCTATGTCTTCTAGCACCTTGGAAACATTCATAAAAGGTATCTGAGAGAAATTTGTCCAAGTCCAAGCATGTGGTTTAAATTTTGAATATGTAAAAATATGGCTTACAAGATGGCTAGAAAACTCTATATATATTGTTGGAATTATATATCATGTTCAATAGTTTGCATACTTTGAAGAAAAACGTTTGGGTCAATTCATGACCACATGGTTTCTATATATCCTTAAATACCCATAGATATCGATATATGGAGATAACATATACAATAAATCATGTTAATTTGGGTCATATTATGATGGGTGTTATTGCAAGTTGTTTAAAATTTTGGTTGTTGTGATTGAAGTATCATATTGGAGGTAATACTTTGCATGGAAGACAATCAACGTATGATTTATACTCAGATTAAGATATACAATACATGACTTGTGTATGGTTTATAGTTGAAATTTGATAATGAGCTCACATATAATATATAGTTGTCTTGGTTTATATATTTCACATGTGGTATATGGTATATGGATGTTTCCTATTTCAATGTTATGAGGCAACAAATTTGATGTTTATTTGATTTGACATAATGGAAAGTTCGCATGTTGCAAGCCTTATGTATGTTGGGTGGTGGCATGCATTGTAATGGTTTGTTGGATCAACGACGTGATAGAGGTGGACATGCATTGAAGGCACCAGGACGTGGGAATTTACTCCACAATATTGCGCACTATCACTCCCTTTCTTCCTTGGATTTTGGTCATTTTCTCTGTTGAAAGATGAGAAAAAGGCTTTGAGGTCCACTTGATAAAACCCACGCTCCTGGTGGTTTCCAGAACAGATTTGACCCTCACCTCTGGTTTAAAAATGTCATTGTACAATGTATGAGCCCACAGTTTGTTTTACATCTTCTACAATTAATTTGTCTTTATCATTGCTTAAATATGGCTCTAGCTGGCGTGATTGTGTGCATGGATTTTTTCTCTTCACCTACTTTATTGTTGTGTGAACGAAAAATAGGGAAATATGGATGTTCGTCAACATTTGAATCTATGTTTTTCATGTATCTTTCACTTGTCACTTTCCATATCATTTTTTAAATAAAAAAAGGTTTCTTGTAGCTCCTGGTTTGCTTATATTGAAGCAAGATTTGAACACAACTTCTTTATAGTATTTTGTGGTTCTTTGGACATTTTGGGAATAACCCAGTTTTGTTTTGTGGATGAAGTTCATGGGTTCTTCTTCTTGAAAGGGTTTAATCCATTGTTGACCTACTCTATGATTTTTAATGGTTCTTGTTGAGTAATAAGAAGAGGGTCTTCATTATGGTTTTAATTGGTGAAATAAAGTGCAAATCCTTGTTCGAACTCACCCTTTACATGTTAGTTATGAAAGAAAATAATGGGTTTTGAACCCATGTCAAAGTGTTGTGCTCTATTGATTGGTATTTACCCACACTTTGGTTTTGAAATGTTGTATCAAGATCAATATGATATCCATTGATTCAAACTTGTCTTGTGCCGATAATGGACTTACCTGAACTCATATCTATTTTATTAGGTTACAATTTGAGCTATCGTTCTCATTTTGTTTTCAAATGAAATCCATTTTTAGTTGGTTGTATATTTGGATAAATATGAACTTGAACCAGATTTTGGTGATGGAATTTGGGTACCAAAGTTGATACTCACACTTTCTAGTTCATTTTTTTCATTACGGGTGAAAACAAATATACTTGGTTTCAAAATAGTAGGGTAATAAGTTTATACCCTATCTCTGCAATGACACCCATGAGATCAAACTTGGGTTATTTGAGTTACATATAGTATGTTCTCCCTTTAACTCAAATGGTCATGGCATAATTTCGTATGCATGTTGGTATGATGCTTAATATGAGACTCTTTTATTCAGTTTAAGTTGGAAGTTTGAAAAGAAATGAAAAGCAATTGGTTTGAGATAAGTATTCTACAAGTTAAAGTATCACATGCATATAATATAGAACCAATATGTAGTTTGGTTGCAATGGTTACTTCGTAAAAAAATTTCTTTGAAAATGGTTTTGTTTAATTTGATTGGGTCAAAAAGAGAGTTCGGATATAGTTGGAACATGACTAACTATACTAAGGCTCACATTTTATATCACTATGGTTATGTTGAGCAATTTTCTATGACATTACTTTAATTTAAATAATAGACTTGTCCATTGATTCTCTGGCCATTGTTAGAAAAGCAAGAACATTCCCCATTGAAGATATAACATTCCTATGTTCAACTAGTATAAAATAATTCATAGAAACAATGGTTGTTTTGGATGTTACAAGAAAGGGGAATTAATTGATGTCATTTGGATGGTTATATAGGCTCCATCTTCCCTTCATAAATAACACTTTCCATATCCTCACTCATTAAAATTCCATTCCTCATTATTACTTTCCTGCCTATATAATTAAAGAAAGTTGAAATATAAAGGATATATCATGGGAATGTGTTGCTAACGTGATGAAACAAGCACAAAGCTTGATGATAAATTATGGCATGTGTGGGCTGATTGTTTACAAAAAAACATTTATGAGATAAGATATTGGACAACTTCTCGTTTCATATACTTCTACGGTTCATGCTTTAAAAGGAAAATGATTTCCATGCATAAATGTTTGCAATTCATATTGCAAAGTTTAATGAAGAAAATCATATGTTTTAAAAGGATTGTTATATAGAATTATGTTTCCCTTCATCAATTTCACTTTACATAAGTCATTCCCTCAAATCCCTTTCATTAAAATTCCTTTTCTCATTTCTACCATGTCTATATAATTAAAGTAAAATGCAACATAAGGGATATGGTTTAATGTTATCAGTGTGAATAATTGGAGGAAGAATTAAATGATGTGAAAGGATTTGGGAATGTTTTTGGATGATTGTTATCATAATGATATGTACAGACATGGTTTAAAGTTGAAATTATTGGACATTATTCTTATATTTTTTTGCACATATCTTGAGAAATGGTGGTGTAGATAACAAATTTCATGATTGGATATTGGAAAAATTTGTATTGCTACCCCCATTTTCACTTTTCCCTTTCACCTCACGCTTGTGTTGCATGATTTTGTTAGTTCAAAGCCAATTTAATAAAGATGAAAAATTGTGTTCGATGTTTTATCTTACTATGTCTTATGCATGTACTAACTTGACTATGATGGACATAGATGAGTTTCTTCAGCGGGGGTAGCAACAGTACTGGGGGAAATAGAGGACGAAGAGGGAGATTTCCAAATACATTTTGGCAACCTGGGAGACATAAGAAATTGAGGTTATCTATTCACTTTGATGTTGATTCAGATGAATTTCAACTACTGATTCAAACTGGGCACTTAAATCTTGGTGGACAACATGCTTTGTCTCAGCCCCAAGTACCTCCTAGTGTTATCTTGCAACCTCAACCTGGTATTGTCAATGTTCGTGAATCCATCGTGCAACCTAATAATGATAGATGGGGTAATATGCCTGCCAATCCTTCTTCTACTGCCAATCAATGGCCCATTGACCTTCCTCCTCCTCTAGTTCACATTGTTGCCACTAATGCATCTTTTCCTTCTCCTCTGGTTCACCCAACATTACTAGTTCAGTGTGCTAGCAATTGCCACTAATGTATCTATGCCTCCTCCTCCTCCTCCTCCAAAAGATCACAAAAATACTCCTCATGGCTCTCAGGTTGACAAAGGTAAGCATGGAATTACCTCTCCCAACATGGCTAAGTCCTCTTCCTCTACTCACTCCAAGATAAAATTAGCAAGTAGTCGTAATATAAGTTTAAATGATATGAATCTAGAGGTATCCCAATTGGAAGAAAATAAGTCTCAGTATGAGGACTTCATCACGGAAAGGGAAGAATTTAAAAAAAATAAAATCCTTGGGTTATTTTGATTTTGTTTATTTTGACATTTGACTATGACACTATTTTGGATAGATGACAAATGATATTTATTTTTGAAACTTTAAAATATCATGTTAATTTATGGGAAATATAAGTGATATATATCATGGTAATTTTGATGCATGCTTATGGTATTATTTATGGTGTTGGTTTTTATATTTGATAATATTATGGAGCGACAAGGAAAATCTAGAAATGATTATTGAAATAAATGATGCATGATAGAGGGGGACCCCACCTATTTAGTTATTATATTATATATTAATTATCATTATCATATAAAATAATTGTCATATGTATTAACTAAAGTTATTTAACTTTAGTCACTAAAATTAGTTCAACTACTTGAAGAAATACCTTTTAGAGAATGAAAGGAAGAAAATAAGGACAAGGAAGACATGATGAACTAGAGAGAGAAACACTTCTAATAAGGTTGGCTTTTGTTTGATATTGATATTTTTGAATTTCATTCTTTCATTTTTTGAGTTCTTTGAGAGCTAAATCCTCTTGTTGACAACATGATCATTCTAAATGTGGCAAAGAAGAAATGACTAAGAAGTTTAGACATTTGATATGCTACATAAGGTCATTCATTTTTCTTGGCAGTCTATTTAGTTTCAATAGAATTTCTGAATTAATTTTAAGTTCTAATTAAGGCTATTTTGTAGAGTCAAGGATTGATGAACTTGTGGCTTGGTTGATCCAGTACATTTCAGTGTTGGTCATTTTCTTTCAGACACCATTTGTCTTTGTATGATTGTTAAAATTCCATCTTAGACTTCTAAGTTTGGTTTTGTTCCTTACCTTAGCAGGGGTTTGAAAAGAGGCATTTGGTTCTAACTCAGAAATGTTATCTTTAATAAAAATACGATTCTTTCTCAATTGAGACGTGTGTTTCTAGTTTTCATATTGTATGTATTATTTATTTTTTTCATTTTTTATAAACATTCACACATAAACTTTTTTTACATTTTTTAATCAAAAGCACACAATTTGATAATAGCATTAGACCCAAGAACATATTTCTTGAGGGATGATTGATAATTTTGCATAGGATATAAACCCAGGGTAACATTACCACCTATATCACCTTAGCGTAATGAGATTTGAAAATGCTTGAGTGAGGAATTCCCATTCCTTGCATCAACAATCAACACACTCTTGGGAACATTGTAGGGTTCGTAAATAGTTGTAGTTGCTTATTGTTAAGTGAAAATTATTCATTTGAGGAGCACTCCAATGAAAAAGAGTTCTTTATGAAAAGGAAGTCATCTATATTTTTTATTGTGCATGTAATACATAGTTTGTTTCTTGGTGACAAGTTGCTAATAAACTGTAACGTTCATAGACCACCAATTTCTTACCAAAGACGACTTGCATTGGTTTTACCTTTAGACGTCCCCCTTGGGGCATAAGAAAAATATCATTGAGTAATTGTATTTTTGGATTTTCAACACAATTAATATAAATGTATTGTTTAATTTGACATTTTTTTTATAAAGTAGTCGGATGTATGTGTGCTATTTGAAAAAAAAATCCACAGTTCTATTAAATGTTTGGTCTAATGTTTGAATATACTAAACACGTTGTATTTACTAATATCATTGATTTAATGTTCAATATTTTTGCAATGAATATTTTGATGATGAGTGACCTATATACCATCTATTGTTGCATTCCACTATGATTTCAAATTGAGAGAAGTTGCTAAACAAGCACAAATCAGAGATGAACCATACCAATCATGGTTGAATTAACCACCTATTCAATTCCCACTATGTCCTTAGTCACGATTTCAAATATCTACAATTACACTAGTTCTTCACATGTTGGGGACATAGACAATGATCTAGAGGTTGGTATGGATGATTTGTTATGGGATACCCATGGCATGGAGGGAATGTTGTTACATGCATTCTAGAAATATGAGCCATAGGAAAATGTTCATATCATCAATACCTTCTTCAAACTTCCACCACCCCTCTCTTTAGAAATGGGTCAATGTCTATCTAACCATGGATAACAACGTTATTGTATGACTTGAAAGTAATGTATGGTACATTAGCCACATGTTTCTTGGCACTACCAAGGTAACTAACCATTAAATAGCCTATATTATAACGAATGTTGTCACACAATCAGTAATGAAAATATATTGTGTGCATGCTTTATGACAATGTACATTTCTATTGTTGAATAAGTGTAGCTTACTCAAAGATAAGGTATTTCCAAGTGACAATGTTCTCCCCAACAACTGTGAAGAGGGAAAAAAACTATTGAAAAGGTTGGATGTTGAGTACATATCATATCATGCTTTTTTGAATGATTGTGTTCTATATAGAGGCGAATAAATAGGCACCGAGAATTTTCTAGAATGTGGGCATGACATGTACAAGAATAAAAAAACAATGGCAAGGAACATGGTCCTCCTCATAAGATATCGATACACATGGTTATATGTCCAAGTATTCAAAGTCTCTTCCATTGCAAAGAAGTAAGCCATGATTTATGTAGATCCTAGTGGATTTAATAGCCATGACACATATAGAGGATATATACATGGCCCAATAAATTGAAGGATGAAGTATGAATCCTTCGATTGGGAATAGCCATGGATTAGTTTAACCCATATTCCCTCCAAAACACCATCTATTTTTTATTTTTTTCTAGTGGTAGTGTTCAATAATAATATCCCCCTATGGTTGTCTATGAAGAATGAACATAGTATGTTATATCTTATAGTCCTTGGTAGAAGGCAAGTGAAGAAAACATGTCTACCTATTGATCGAATGGATGTATACAATTGATCTTGAATTGAAGCAAATATAGGAATGGATACATGTTTGTGATGTATCAAGACCCATCTCGATGGATAGGTCTTTTATGTTGCATGGCATACACACATACGCCATGCATGACTATCCATGATTAGGAGTTCGATTTGTTAAGCATGTTGATTGATTTGTTTACATCCGTAACATTAATTGGCATACTTAAATTGGTGCAACTATCTTATTTGGTGCTAATGTGTTTTATATACAATAACTCACAGGTCTTGTAACAAAATATTATTATGGATGTAAATGTTGTGGACCTTATATAAAGGATAGGTGGTCTAACCACCTATGAAATATGGTGTATGATGCTTGAGGGTATTCCTCCAAGAAGACCTCCCTTGTAGAAGAGCATCATCTGCTTTAAACGGTAAACTAGAGAGAACCTAGAGCCTTGAAATATTAGCATTAACAAACAAACTTAGGGCATATTACATAGAGAAGGAGAGAGTATAATTGTTCAATTCAAATGGAGAACTCATGCTCGACGATATTTAATTTTTTGACACCTATGTTGAGAAAAATCTCATTGGGATGAAAATAAAATCCATTTTTTATGACATTCCATATTGGGAACATATTAAGATTTCCAACTTACCAAATCCCATGCATAAATTAAAAAATGTTTCATTTTCTTTATGGAGGCACATATCATTGAGAAAAAGTGACATGTTGGGTGTTAGAAGAGATCTCATTTCTTCAAATAATAAAAAGAAACATTGTTCAAGAAAAAAAAGTAGAGGAGAGGTTGGACCTTCTTGGTATTTTAAAGAAGGCGATATCCTATGGATTTTGAAGAAAGGTCATCTTTCTTTGGATAAGGATGTTATATTGGATGTGAAGGTGTCTTATTTATATGGGTCAACTCTATGACATTACTTTACCATAGAAAAACATTTGTCATGGTTGAAATATCATGACCATCTTAACCTTCTATGGGTATTTATGTCGACTACATGCTCTTTTTCTATAGTGTAGATTATAATATGTTTTGCACTCATAGTTTTTTTTGCCAATTAGTTTTATATGTGTTTATTTTGTAGTGTCATTATCATTTTATTATGTGTGGTTGTGTGAACCATGAATTACCCCAGGATGACCCATGACATGCCATATATACATTATTTTCATTTGTATATTGGATTACATCAAAGGAGATTCACATTGTCAGCATTCCACAATGACATCTAGAGATAGCTAAGATTGTTTGTGTATTTGAGAAGGAATCACCCATGGGTTACATGGAATCAAAAGTCCATATTTTAATTCACCTAGCCGACGAGGTTCGATTATTCAGGGTGGCCTCATGTCGTTGGATGTTATTCTTATAGAGGTACATGAAAAGGTTGAAGGGGTTTGATTGAAAAAGGAAAAAACGTAAGGGGTTTATGGTAGATGGGTACATGCTACACAAGTAATTTTATTATGCTAGTGAATACATCAATAAAATCAATGAAACATAGGGTAGAGTGGTTTGGGACGACCAATGGGATGTGGGTAAAAGGGAAGAGTGCTACTCTAAATGAACAAAAAAAGGCACATGATAAAGAGTAATTTGCTTATCTTTTGTCATTTTTTTATAGAGTAATTGTTTAAACTAAACTTGATAATGTATATTTGATCTCATACTATTTGTTTTGATTTCATGAATACTTCAGTGAACTCGGAAATTGATACCATTAATAAATTTGTTTTTTACAACTCGAAGGCAATGCAACCATTGGTTGCATTCTATGAAGAGAAGATAATGAAATGGGAACGTGACAAGAAATATGCCAATGATCAATCCCAACAACTTGGTGTATAACCATATCAGAGAGAAATGACATGTCTAATCATTAACCATGTGGTGAAGAAGATGCACTAAACATATGGATCAAGTGTAGTAGCTTTGTAACAATGTCTCTAAGTACATTTTTCAATTTATAATGTATCTTTGAATTATATCATGTATTATGTTTTTATTAATGCTTGAGTTATTAGACTTATGACACTGTCTTTTATTTGCATTTTTATACATGCATTTGTTCCCATCTATGTGGGTATATGCACATATTTTCACACTGAGAATGCTAATATGGACGTGGCACACTTCACTTTGGAGTGGAGGTCAAGTTTGACCAATCTAATTGTGTTATCCACTGTGATTATAACCTAACAGAGGGGAAGTTAGGTTACATCGGAAGTATACAAGAGATTATGCAAGTGGTGAGGTACATTTGACCAAAGTAATGTAAAGGAAGATCATGATAGTGAGCTAATATGTATCAACTCTAAAAATATGTGAGATGAAAATGAGGAGCCTTATGTTTTTCCAAAGCACTACAACCAAGCATTTTTTTCCTTGGATGGGGGTTGGTGGTTTGTACTAAGACACGATTTGAGATTAAAACATCTTTTTGAGAACACTAATGTTATCATTCCAAGCAAGGAAGATAATTAGGGTGATGGAAATGAAGAGTGATATTTACATGTTTTATTTTAACATTTATATTGTGGATATGTGATTTTATTATGGTTATCTATAATTGAACTATATGTGTGTGTGTGTGTGTGTGTGTATTATTATTATTCATTTTATGATGTTAGATATGAAAAGTTAACAACCATTTACAACCATCATGCCGGAAAAAAAATTTGTTTTGGAATTTCAAGCTCTTTAATGATTAATTAGTTTAATTAAATGTTTTTTTTTATCTATTTTTATATTTAATATGAGAATTTAGATTTATTTCCATGATTTAATAGAAGATATAATCAAACAAATTGATTTCTAAAATTTACTCAAATGTGATTTACAATTGTTTTTATGATACAATATATATCCAAGATGTTATCATTATTTGTTATATTAATATTTGAAATGTGATTTACAATTGTTTTCATGATACAATATATATCCAAGATTTTATCACTATTTGTAATATTAATATTTGAAAGGTTTTTTTTTTTATCTTATTTCATATTTAATATAAAAGTTTAGAACTATTTTCATGATTTAATAATCAAATACATTGATGTAAAAAAATTAATCAAATATGATTAATAATTGTTTTCATGATTTAATATGCATCATGTTATGATTATATAAAATTAGAGGAATAATTGTTTTGTTAGATTTAAATATTTTAATTTTAATTTTATCACAATTAATAAAATATTTAGTAAAATATTTAAGAATAAATTTGAAAAAGTATTGTTTAATAAAAAATCTATTTAAAATATTAACGAAATCAGATAATTTTTTATTGAATAATTTAATCAAGTTTGTAAACTTATTTCATCGACATATCATATATTTTCGCACAACAATGAATTCACTTTGAGAAAGAGTTAAACCTTATATAATGATATTAAATGATTATAAGTTTTTACAACCATAATCCAAATTAAATGATTTCACATAACTAGAGTTAAAAATTATATGTCATTTCTGATTTAAATGAATGATACATCTAAGATTTAATTTTAAAACATAGAAATCATTAATGGTGTTAATCACTAACATACAAATCAAATGACATTAACATCAACATGATATGAAAAGACATCATATACATGAATGATAATATCAAAATCAATAGATATGTCAAATGTACATACTAAATATGTCAAAGATGGCATCTCAAATTTAATTTAAAACAAATAAATATAAATCATTAACATACACATGAATATGTTATAAATCAAACAACTTCAACATCAACATGTTATGAAAATTCAAAATATATGAATGTTAATATCAAAATAATGTATATGTTAATTATACATTTCAAGTCAAATATAGATGTAAAACATACATCGCAACAATCAATACACATGTCAATTATTGCTAGATAGGTCCGTCACCAAAGCGAGAGGCATCAATACCTCCTCCAAATAATAATGTAGAATGTACCATCTAATATATCTTTCCACTAGGAAATATATCACCCATTGTGACCATAAAATCTATAACATCAATAACGAGTGTAGTGGGTGTAACAACTAGTGGTCAATATGTTGGAAGAGGAGATGGTGGTTGATTTTCTAAATGAGATGGTTTTTTGTTTTCTAGAAGAGGAGATGGTGGTCAATTTGTTGGAGGAGAAGACAATGGTCAGTTTGTTGGAGGATGATATGGTGGTCGGTCTATTGGAGGAGATGATGGAGGTGGAGGAGTACCATCCTTAGAAGAAGAATAACCAACCCTCAACCTCTTGAGTAGGTTGAGGGCTCTAACAATATGACACATCAATAATTTCATATCATAGGGAAGGCTCAACCATATCAATGAAATATCAGGGTCCTACACATTCTATCAAGCTTGTACAAGCACCACTCAATGGTGATTCATTAGTGAAAATATGTTGATCTGTCCCCTGTTGACAAATTTTTGATATGGCATATGCAACATGTAATATATCTATAGCTAAGGTGGCTCATTGGCCTTAGCCATATACTCATTAAGATAGGGAGGCACTTCCCTAACATACGAGCCAATATCTACAAAATAGTAGACAATAATAATTGGACAATTTAAACAAAATCTTACAGTTAATCACACGTGCATTAAATAAGACAAAAAAGATGCAACTAGTTAAAAAAAAACAATGATAATATTACCTTTGAATTTTTTTGGCTCATCTTGACTCAATAGAATGTTAGCACATCCTCACCAATCCATCCTTTCATATGGGTATTTCACAAGATCAAGGACATGATCATCCTCGCCAACTAATAATTCCAATACTTCTAAACTCACCAAGCTACATGACCACTCTAGTTGGCACCTATTGGGAAACATTTTCCCCCACGTGCACATATGCAAATTAGTCATTAGCTTAAGAGGGAGGGGGTCAATTCACCAAAAATCTCAAAAACATAAGTAAATTTCTTGGAAGCAAAAGGGAACACAATCCTCCCATCAAACAAATCACGACAATGATCCAGAGAAAAACACAACTGTCACAAAAAAATCTCAAACCATCTGATCAATTAGGGCCTATAAATCATCTATCTACATAGTGCATTAGAGGGAAACTAATGCACTGCCCATTAGAGGTTTAGTGTACTAGTGTATTGACCATGAGGGTCAGGAACCTAACCTCCTCTGCCCAAATCAATGCAAAAACTACTATCCCTCAACAATAGGGAAAAATTTAGGGGCTAATTCTCCATGTTTTTTCCAAAGAAAAGATTCACTAATTTCCATTTTTTTCTAAAAGAGATCACCCAAAATATATATAATAAAATTATTTTACCCTAAAAATATCCCAAATTTTTATAGAAAATATATAAAATCCCTAGAAATTTGAATATTTTTACAAAAATATCACCAAACATTTTATAGTTTGCACATTAAGGACTACTAAGATTTGCCAAGGTTTCTACATTCTGAGATACGTTTCCATTCTTGAAATTATCCCCAAGTCAACAACTTGGAAGTGACCGAGGTTAGTGATGGCTACTGACCCTCCTGTAATGCCAAGTGATAGATTAGGGAAATGGGAAAAATCTTTCCCCATTCTAGACAACCCAGTGATGAAATAAATATAAACTTATGTGGGATGGTACATAGATTGGGACCAACCATGAATTCCTACCTAGCATGATTCTAATGACATATCATTTGTGTCAACACGCATGTGTTTGCCTTGAGATATGTAGCTTCCTCATAAAAATTGAGGCCAACATTCCTTGAAAGGAGATGAGTTTACATTGAAATAAGACAAGGGTACATATCCCTCTCTCTCTCTCTCTCTTGGGTCTCCCTCTCACATACAAAGTTATAAGTGTCAACCTGCTGAAACTGCTACTATTTCCATCCCCATCTCTAATTTACATACAAATTTCATTAGGTGCACACACAACATAAACGATATATGCTAAATAACCATTTCTAATATTCATTAAATATTCAAATTAAGTTTTTTTAGCAAAAATATTGTGTATAACTTCCCAATGCATCTTATATATATATATATATATATATATATATATATATATATATATATATATATATATATATATATGCACCATCCACGACATAATTAGATTATCAACACACCATTATTGATCCTCTTCATTAAATATTAACACATCAATGAAGTCGATAAGTTTTTTTTTTACTATTATCGGTAAGCGGTGTGCCATATGTATAGGGTCACTGGCAAGTCTTCAATGTGCCATGTATGCATTGAATCATCAACACACCATTATTGATCCTCTTCATTAAATATTAACACATCAATGAAGTCGATAAGTTTTTTTTTACTATTATCGGTAAGTGGTGTGCCATATGTATAGGGTCACTGACAAGTCTTCAATGTGCCATGTATGCATTGAATCATTGCCAATGGTTCATTCATACATTTTTAAGTGCATTGACAAGATAAACAACATTGAATTTATTTAATTTTATTATTGATGCATATATAAAATGTAAGTGAACACCGGTTATGACGCCTTCTTACATTTATGAGAACATCAATAAGCGTGGGAAACTGTATTTATTAAATTTAAATTTACAAT
>ML790515.1:0-35332 GCA_009831015.1 Picea engelmannii | reverse complement strand
ATTGTAAATTTAAATTTAATAAATACAGTTTCCCACGCTTATTGATGTTCTCATAAATGTAAGAAGGCGTCATAACCGGTGTTCACTTACATTTTATATATGCATCAATAATAAAATTAAATAAATTCAATGTTGTTTATCTTGTCAATGCACTTAAAAATGTATGAATGAACCATTGGCAATGATTCAATGCATACATGGCACATTGAAGACTTGTCAGTGACCCTATACATATGGCACACCACTTACCGATAATAGTAAAAAAAAACTTATCGACTTCATTGATGTGTTAATATTTAATGAAGAGGATCAATAATGGTGTGTTGATGATTCAATGCATACATGGCACATTGAAGACTTGCCAGTGACCCTATACATATGGCACACCGCTTACCGATAATAGTAAAAAAAAAACTTATCGACTTCATTGATGTGTTAATATTTAATGAAGAGGATCAATAATGGTGTGTTGATAATCTAATTATGTCGTGGATGGTGCATATATATATATATATATATATATATATATATATATATATATATATATATATATATATATATAAGATGCATTGGGAAGTTATACACAATATTTTTGCTAAAAAAACTTAATTTGAATATTTAATGAATATTAGAAATGGTTATTTAGCATATATCGTTTATGTTGTGTGTGCACCTAATGAAATTTGTATGTAAATTAGAGATGGGGATGGAAATAGTAGCAGTTTCAGCAGGTTGACACTTATAACTTTGTATGTGAGAGGGAGACCCAAGAGAGAGAGAGAGAGAGGGATATGTACCCTTGTCTTATTTCAATGTAAACTCATCTCCTTTCAAGGAATGTTGGCCTCAATTTTTATGAGGAAGCTACATATCTCAAGGCAAACACATGCGTGTTGACACAAATGATATGTCATTAGAATCATGCTAGGTAGGAATTCATGGTTGGTCCCAATCTATGTACCATCCCACATAAGTTTATATTTATTTCATCACTGGGTTGTCTAGAATGGGGAAAGATTTTTCCCATTTCCCTAATCTATCACTTGGCATTACAGGAGGGTCAGTAGCCATCACTAACCTCGGTCACTTCCAAGTTGTTGACTTGGGGATAATTTCAAGAATGGAAACGTATCTCAGAATGTAGAAACCTTGGCAAATCTTAGTAGTCCTTAATGTGCAAACTATAAAATGTTTGGTGATATTTTTGTAAAAATATTCAAATTTCTAGGGATTTTATATATTTTCTATAAAAATTTGGGATATTTTTAGGGTAAAATAATTTTATTATATATATTTTGGGTGATCTCTTTTAGAAAAAAATGGAAATTAGTGAATCTTTTCTTTGGAAAAAACATGGAGAATTAGCCCCTAAATTTTTCCCTATTGTTGAGGGATAGTAGTTTTTGCATTGATTTGGGCAGAGGAGGTTAGGTTCCTGACCCTCATGGTCAATACACTAGTACACTAAACCTCTAATGGGCAGTGCATTAGTTTCCCTCTAATGCACTATGTAGATAGATGATTTATAGGCCCTAATTGATCAGATGGTTTGAGATTTTTTTGTGACAGTTGTGTTTTTCTCTGGATCATTGTCGTGATTTGTTTGATGGGAGGATTGTGTTCCCTTTTGCTTCCAAGAAATTTACTTATGTTTTTGAGATTTTTGGTGAATTGACCCCCTCCCTCTTAAGCTAATGACTAATTTGCATATGTGCACGTGGGGGAAAATGTTTCCCAATAGGTGCCAACTAGAGTGGTCATGTAGCTTGGTGAGTTTAGAAGTATTGGAATTATTAGTTGGCGAGGATGATCATGTCCTTGATCTTGTGAAATACCCATATGAAAGGATGGATTGGTGAGGATGTGCTAACATTCTATTGAGTCAAGATGAGCCAAAAAAATTCAAAGGTAATATTATCATTGTTTTTTTTTAACTAGTTGCATCTTTTTTGTCTTATTTAATGCACGTGTGATTAACTGTAAGATTTTGTTTAAATTGTCCAATTATTATTGTCTACTATTTTGTAGATATTGGCTCGTATGTTAGGGAAGTGCCTCCCTATCTTAATGAGTATATGGCTAAGGCCAATGAGCCACCTTAGCTATAGATATATTACATGTTGCATATGCCATATCAAAAATTTGTCAACAGGGGACAGATCAACATATTTTCACTAATGAATCACCATTGAGTGGTGCTTGTACAAGCTTGATAGAATGTGTAGGACCCTGATATTTCATTGATATGGTTGAGCCTTCCCTATGATATGAAATTATTGATGTGTCATATTGTTAGAGCCCTCAACCTACTCAAGAGGTTGAGGGTTGGTTATTCTTCTTCTAAGGATGGTACTCCTCCACCTCCATCATCTCCTCCAATAGACCGACCACCATATCATCCTCCAACAAACTGACCATTGTCTTCTCCTCCAACAAATTGACCACCATCTCCTCTTCTAGAAAACAAAAAACCATCTCATTTAGAAAATCAACCACCATCTCCTCTTCCAACATATTGACCACTAGTTGTTACACCCACTACACTCGTTATTGATGTTATAGATTTTATGGTCACAATGGGTGATATATTTCCTAGTGGAAAGATATATTAGATGGTACATTCTACATTATTATTTGGAGGAGGTATTGATGCCTCTCGCTTTGGTGACGGACCTATCTAGCAATAATTGACATGTGTATTGATTGTTGCGATGTATGTTTTACATCTATATTTGACTTGAAATGTATAATTAACATATACATTATTTTGATATTAACATTCATATATTTTGAATTTTCATAACATGTTGATGTTGAAGTTGTTTGATTTATAACATATTCATGTGTATGTTAATGATTTATATTTATTTGTTTTAAATTAAATTTGAGATGCCATCTTTGACATATTTAGTATGTACATTTGACATATCTATTGATTTTGATATTATCATTCATGTATATGATGTCTTTTCATATCATGTTGATGTTAATGTCATTTGATTTGTATGTTAGTGATTAACACCATTAATGATTTCTATGTTTTAAAATTAAATCTTAGATGTATCATTCATTTAAATCAGAAATGACATATAATTTTTAACTCTAGTTATGTGAAATCATTTAATTTGGATTATGGTTGTAAAAACTTATAATCATTTAATATCATTATATAAGGTTTAACTCTTTCTCAAAGTGAATTCATTGTTGTGCGAAAATATATGATATGTCGATGAAATAAGTTTACAAACTTGATTAAATTATTCAATAAAAAATTATCTGATTTCGTTAATATTTTAAATAGATTTTTTATTAAACAATACTTTTTCAAATTTATTCTTAAATATTTTACTAAATATTTTATTAATTGTGATAAAATTAAAATTAAAATATTTAAATCTAACAAA
Source organism: Picea engelmannii (assembly GCA_009831015.1). Taxonomy (NCBI): domain Eukaryota; kingdom Viridiplantae; phylum Streptophyta; class Pinopsida; order Pinales; family Pinaceae; genus Picea; species Picea engelmannii. Next base: position 31,928 of record ML790515.1, on the reverse strand, counting down.
ACAATTATTCCTCTAATTTTATATAATCATAACATGATGCATATTAAATCATGAAAACAATTATTAATCATATTTGATTAATTTTTTTACATCAATGTATTTGATTATTAAATCATGAAAATAGTTCTAAACTTTTATATTAAATATGAAATAAGATAAAAAAAAAAACCTTTCAAATATTAATATTACAAATAGTGATAAAATCTTGGATATATATTGTATCATGAAAACAATTGTAAATCACATTTCAAATATTAATATAACAAATAATGATAACATCTTGGATATATATTGTATCATAAAAACAATTGTAAATCACATTTGAGTAAATTTTAGAAATCAATTTGTTTGATTATATCTTCTATTAAATCATGGAAATAAATCTAAATTCTCATATTAAATATAAAAATAGATAAAAAAAAACATTTAATTAAACTAATTAATCATTAAAGAGCTTGAAATTCCAAAACAAATTTTTTTTCCGGCATGATGGTTGTAAATGGTTGTTAACTTTTCATATCTAACATCATAAAATGAATAATAATAATACACACACACACACACACACACATATAGTTCAATTATAGATAACCATAATAAAATCACATATCCACAATATAAATGTTAAAATAAAACATGTAAATATCACTCTTCATTTCCATCACCCTAATTATCTTCCTTGCTTGGAATGATAACATTAGTGTTCTCAAAAAGATGTTTTAATCTCAAATCGTGTCTTAGTACAAACCACCAACCCCCATCCAAGGAAAAAAATGCTTGGTTGTAGTGCTTTGGAAAAACATAAGGCTCCTCATTTTCATCTCACATATTTTTAGAGTTGATACATATTAGCTCACTATCATGATCTTCCTTTACATTACTTTGGTCAAATGTACCTCACCACTTGCATAATCTCTTGTATACTTCCGATGTAACCTAACTTCCCCTCTGTTAGGTTATAATCACAGTGGATAACACAATTAGATTGGTCAAACTTGACCTCCACTCCAAAGTGAAGTGTGCCACGTCCATATTAGCATTCTCAGTGTGAAAATATGTGCATATACCCACATAGATGGGAACAAATGCATGTATAAAAATGCAAATAAAAGACAGTGTCATAAGTCTAATAACTCAAGCATTAATAAAAACATAATACATGATATAATTCAAAGATACATTATAAATTGAAAAATGTACTTAGAGACATTGTTACAAAGCTACTACACTTGATCCATATGTTTAGTGCATCTTCTTCACCACATGGTTAATGATTAGACATGTCATTTCTCTCTGATATGGTTATACACCAAGTTGTTGGGATTGATCATTGGCATATTTCTTGTCACGTTCCCATTTCATTATCTTCTCTTCATAGAATGCAACCAATGGTTGCATTGCCTTCGAGTTGTAAAAAACAAATTTATTAATGGTATCAATTTCCGAGTTCACTGAAGTATTCATGAAATCAAAACAAATAGTATGAGATCAAATATACATTATCAAGTTTAGTTTAAACAATTACTCTATAAAAAAATGACAAAAGATAAGCAAATTACTCTTTATCATGTGCCTTTTTTTGTTCATTTAGAGTAGCACTCTTCCCTTTTACCCACATCCCATTGGTCGTCCCAAACCACTCTACCCTATGTTTCATTGATTTTATTGATGTATTCACTAGCATAATAAAATTACTTGTGTAGCATGTACCCATCTACCATAAACCCCTTACGTTTTTTCCTTTTTCAATCAAACCCCTTCAACCTTTTCATGTACCTCTATAAGAATAACATCCAACGACATGAGACCACCCTGGATAATTGAACCTCGTCGGCTAGGTGAATTAAAATATGGACTTGTGATTCCATGTAACTCATGGGTGATTCCTTCTCAAATACACAAACAATCTTAGCTATCTCTAGATGTCATTGTGGAATGCTGACAATGTGAATCTCCTTTGATGTAATCCAACATACAAATGAAAATAATGTATATATGGCATGTCATGGGTCATCCTGGGGTAATTCATGGTTCACACAACCACACATAAGAAAATGATAATGACACTACAAAATAAACACATATAAAACTAATTGGCAAAAAAAACTATGAGTGCAAAACATATTATAATCTACACTATAGAAAAAGAGCATGTAGTCGACATAAATACCCATAGAAGGTTAAGATGGTCATGATATTTCAACCAGGACAAATGTTCTTCTATGGTAAAGAAATGTCATAGAGTTGAGCCATATAAATAAGACACCTTCACACTCAATATAACATCCTTATCCAAAGAAAGATAACCTTTCTTCAAAATCCATAGGATATTGCCTTCTTTAAAATACCAAGAAGGTCCAACCTCTCCTCTAATTTTTTTTCTTGAACAATGTTTCTTTTTATTATTTGAAGAAATAAGATCTCTTCTAACACCCAACATGTCACTTTTTCTCAATGATATGTGCCTCCATAAAGAAAATGAAACATTTTTTAATTTCTGCATGGGATCTAGTAAGTTGGAAATCTTAATATGTTCCCAATATGGAATGTCATAAAAAATGGATTTTATTTTCATCCCAATGAGAATTTTCTCAACATAGGTGTTAAAAAATTCAATATCATCGGCATGAGTTCTCCATTTGAATTGAACAATTATACTATCTCCTTCTCTATGTAATATGCCCTAAGTTTGTTTGTCAATGCTAATATTTTAAGGCTCTAGGTTCTCCCTAGTTTACCATTTAAAGCAGATGATGCTCTTCTACAAGGGAGGTCTTCTTGGAGGAATACCCTCAAGCATCATACACCATCTTTCATAGGTGGTTAGACCACCTATCCTTTATATAAGGTCCACAACATTTACATCCATAATAATATTTTGCTACAAGACCTGTGAGTTATTGTATATAAAACACATTAGCACCAAATAAGATAGTTGCACCAATTTAAGTATGCCAAATAATGTTACGGATGTAAACAAATCAATCAACATGCTTAACAAATCCAACTCCTAATCATGGATAGTCATGCATGGTGTATGTGTGTATGCCATGCAACATAAAAGACCTATCCATCGAGATGGATCTTGATACATCACAAACATGTATCCATTCCTATATTTGCTTCAATTCAAGATCAATTGTATACATCCATTCGATCAATAGGTAGACATGTTTTCTTCACTTGCCCTTTACCAAGGACTATAAGATATAACATAATATGTTCATTCTTCATAGACAACCATAGGGGGATATTATTATTGAACACTACCACTAGAAAAAAAATAAAAAATAGACGGTGTTTTGGAGGGAATATGGGTTAAACTAATCCATGGCTATTCTCAATTGAAGGATTCATACTTCATCCTTCGATTTATTGGGCCATGTATATATCCTCTATATGTGTCATGGCTATTAAATCCACTAGGATCTACATAAATCACGGCTTACTTCTTTGCAATGGAAGAGACTTTGAATAGTTGGAAATATAGCCATGTGTATAGATATCTTACGAGGAGGACCATGTTCCTTACCATTGTTTTTTTATTCTTGTACATGTCATGCCCACATTCTAGAAAAATCTCGGTGTCTATTTATTCGCCTCTATATAGAACACAATCATTCGAAAAAACATGATATGATATGTACTCAACATCCAACCTTTTCAATAGTTTTTTTTCCTCTTCACAGTTGTTGGGGAGAACATTGCCACTTGGAAATACCTTATCTTTGAGTAAGCTACAATTATTCAACAATAGAAATGTACATTGTCATAAAGCATGCACAAAATATATTTTCAATACTGATTGTGTGACAACATTCGTTATAATATAGGCGATTTAATGGTTAGTTACCTTGGTAGTGCCAAGAAACATGTGGCTAATGCACCATACATTACTTTCAAGTCATACAATAACATTGTTATCCATGGTTAGATAGACATTGACCCATTTCTAAAGAGAGGGGTGGTGGAAGTTTGAAGAAGGTATTGATGATACAAACATTTTCCTATGACTCATATTTCTAGAATGCATGTACCAACATTCCCTCGATGCCCTCCATGCCATGTGTATCCCATAACAAATCATCCATACCAACCTCTAGATCATTGTCTATGTCCCCAACATGTGAAGAACTAGTGTAATTGTAGATATTTTGAAATGGTGACTAAGGACATAGTGGGAATTGAATAGGTGGTTAATTCAACCATGATTGGTATGGTTCATCTCTTATTTGTGCTTGTTTAGCAACTTCTCTCAATTTGAAATCATAGTGGAATGCAACAATAGATGATATATAGGTCACTCATCATCAAAATATTCATTGCAAAAATATTGAAAATTAAATCAATGATATTAGTAAATACAGTGTGTTTAGTATATTCAAACATTAGACCAAACATTTATTAGAACCATGGATTGTTTTTTCAAATAGCACACATACATCCAACTACTTTATAAAAAAAATGTCAAATTAAACAATACATTTATATTAATTGTGTTGAAAATCCAAAAATACAATTACTCAATGATATTTTTCTTATGCCCCAAGGGGACATCTAAAGGTAAAACCAATGCAAGTCGTCTTTGGTAAGAAATTGGTGGTCTACGAACATTACAGTTTATTAGCAACTTGTCACCAAGAAACAAACTATGTATTACATGCACAATAACAAATATAGATGACTTCCTTTTCATAAAGAACTCCTTTTCATTGGAGTGCTCCTCAAATGAATAATTTTCACTTAACAATAAGCACCTACAACTATTTACAAACCCTACAATGTTGCTAAGAGTGTGTTGATTGTTGATGCGAGGAATGGGAATTCCTCACTCAAGCATTTTCAAATCTCATTAGGCTAAGGTGATATAGGTGGTAATGTTACCCTGGGTTTATATCCTATGCAAAATTATCAATCATCCCTCAAGAAATATGTTCTTGGGTCGGATGCTATTATCAAATTGTGTGCTTTTGATTAAAAAATGTAAAAAAAAGTTTATGTGTGAATGTTTATAAAAAATGAAAAAAATAAATAATACATACAATATGAAAACTAGTAACACAAGTCTCAATTGAGAAAGAATCGTATTTTTATTAAAGATAACATTTATGAGTTACAACCAAATGCCTCTTTTCGAACCCCTGCGAAGGTAAGGAACAAAACCAGACTTAGAAGTCTAAGATGGAATTTTAACAATCATACAAAGACAAATGGTGTCTGAAAGAAAATGACCAAGACTGAAATGTATTGGATCAACCAAGCCACAAGTTCATCAATCCTTGACTCTACAAAATAGCCTTAATTAGAACTAAAAATTAATTCAAAAATTCTAATGAAACTAAATAGACTGCCATGAAAAATGAATGACCTTATGAAGCATGTCAAATGTCTAAACTTCTTAGTCCTTTCTTCTTTGCCACCTTTAGAATGATCATGTTGTCAACAAGAGGATTTAGCTCTCAAAGAACTCAAAAAATGAAATAATGAAATTCAGAAATATCAATATGAAACAAAAACCAACCTTATCAGAAGTGTTTCTCTCTCTAGTTCATCATGTCTTCCTTGTCCTTATTTTCTTCCTTTCATTCTCTAAAAGGTATTTCTTCAAGTAGTTGAACTACTTTTAGTGACTAAAGTTAAATAACTTTAGTTAATACATAGGACAAATATTTTATATGATAAGGATAATTAATATATAATATAATAACTAAATAGGTGGGGTCCCCCTCTATCATGCATCCTTTATTTCAATAATCATTTCTAGATTTTCCTTGTCGCTCCATAATATTATCAAATATAAAAACCAACACCATAAATAATACCATAAGCATGCATCAAAATTACCATGATATATATCACTTATATCTCCCATAAATTAACATAATATTTTAAAGTTTCAAAAATAAATATCATTTGTCATCTATCCAAAATAGTGTCATAGTCAAATGTCAAAATAAACAAAATCAAAATAACCCAAGGATTTTTTTTTTTTTTTTTAAATTCTTCCCTTTCCATGATGAAGTCCTCATACTGAGACTTATTTTCTTTCAATTGGGATACCTCTAGATTCATATCATTTAAACTTATATTACGACTACTTGCTAATTTTATCTTGGAGTGAGCAGAGGAAGAGGACTTAGCCATGTTGGGAGAGGTAATTCCATGCTTACCTTTGTCAACCTGAGAGCCATGAGGAGTATTTTTGTGATCTTTTGGAGGAGGAGGAGGAGGAGGCATAGATACATTAGTGGTAGTTTCTAGCACACTCTGAACTAGTAATGTTGGGTGAACCAGAGGAGAAGGAAAATATGCATTAGTGGCAACAATGTGAACCAGAGGAGAAGGAAAAGATGCATTAGTGGCAACAATGTGAACTAGAGGAGGAGGAAGGTCAATGGACCATTGATTGGCAGTAGAAGAAGGATTGGCAGGCATATTACCCCATCTATCATTATTAGGTTGCACGATGGATTCACGAACATTGACAATACCAGGTTGAGGTTGCAAGATAACACTAGGAGGTACTTGGGGCTGAGACAAAGCATGTTGTCCACCAAGATTTAAGTGCCCAGTTTGAATCAGTAGTTGAAATTCATCTGAATCAACATCAAAGTGAATAGATAACCTCAATTTCTTATGTCTCCCAGGTTGCCAAAATGTATTTGGAAATCTCCCTCTTCGTCCTCTATTTCCCCCAGTACTGTTGCTACCCCCGCTGAAGAAACTCATCTATGTCCATCATAGTCAAGTTAGTACATGCATAAGACATAGTAAGATAAAACATCGAACACAATTTTTCATCTTTATTAAATTGGCTTTGAACTAACAAAATCATGCAACACAAGCGTGAGGTGAAAGGGAAAAGTGAAAATGGGGGTAGCAATACAAATTTTTCCAATATCCAATCATGAAATTTGTTATCTACACCACCATTTCTCAAGATATGTGCAAAAAAATATAAGAATAATGTCCAATAATTTCAACTTTAAACCATGTCTGTACATATCATTATGATAACAATCATCCAAAAACATTCCCAAATCCTTTCACATCATTTAATTCTTCCTCCAATTATTCACACTGATAACATTAAACCATATCCCTTATGTTGCATTTTACTTTAATTATATAGACATGGTAGAAATGAGAAAAGGAATTTTAATGAAAGGGATTTGAGGGAATGACTTATGTAAAGTGAAATTGATGAAGGGAAACATAATTCTATATAACAATCCTTTTAAAACATATGATTTTCTTCATTAAACTTTGCAATATGAATTGCAAACATTTATGCATGGAAATCATTTTCCTTTTAAAGCATGAACCGTAGAAGTATATGAAACGAGAAGTTGTCCAATATCTTATCTCATAAATGTTTTTTTGTAAACAATCAGCCCACACATGCCATAATTTATCATCAAGCTTTGTGCTTGTTTCATCACGTTAGCAACACATTCCCATGATATATCCTTTATATTTCAACTTTCTTTAATTATATAGGCAGGAAAGTAATAATGAGGAATGGAATTTTAATGAGTGAGGATATGGAAAGTGTTATTTATGAAGGGAAGATGGAGCCTATATAACCATCCAAATGACATCAATTAATTCCCCTTTCTTGTAACATCCAAAACAACCATTGTTTCTATGAATTATTTTATACTAGTTGAACATAGGAATGTTATATCTTCAATGGGGAATGTTCTTGCTTTTCTAACAATGGCCAGAGAATCAATGGACAAGTCTATTATTTAAATTAAAGTAATGTCATAGAAAATTGCTCAACATAACCATAGTGATATAAAATGTGAGCCTTAGTATAGTTAGTCATGTTCCAACTATATCCGAACTCTCTTTTTGACCCAATCAAATTAAACAAAACCATTTTCAAAGAAATTTTTTTACGAAGTAACCATTGCAACCAAACTACATATTGGTTCTATATTATATGCATGTGATACTTTAACTTGTAGAATACTTATCTCAAACCAATTGCTTTTCATTTCTTTTCAAACTTCCAACTTAAACTGAATAAAAGAGTCTCATATTAAGCATCATACCAACATGCATACGAAATTATGCCATGACCATTTGAGTTAAAGGGAGAACATACTATATGTAACTCAAATAACCCAAGTTTGATCTCATGGGTGTCATTGCAGAGATAGGGTATAAACTTATTACCCTACTATTTTGAAACCAAGTATATTTGTTTTCACCCGTAATGAAAAAAATGAACTAGAAAGTGTGAGTATCAACTTTGGTACCCAAATTCCATCACCAAAATCTGGTTCAAGTTCATATTTATCCAAATATACAACCAACTAAAAATGGATTTCATTTGAAAACAAAATGAGAACGATAGCTCAAATTGTAACCTAATAAAATAGATATGAGTTCAGGTAAGTCCATTATCGGCACAAGACAAGTTTGAATCAATGGATATCATATTGATCTTGATACAACATTTCAAAACCAAAGTGTGGGTAAATACCAATCAATAGAGCACAACACTTTGACATGGGTTCAAAACCCATTATTTTCTTTCATAACTAACATGTAAAGGGTGAGTTCGAACAAGGATTTGCACTTTATTTCACCAATTAAAACCATAATGAAGACCCTCTTCTTATTACTCAACAAGAACCATTAAAAATCATAGAGTAGGTCAACAATGGATTAAACCCTTTCAAGAAGAAGAACCCATGAACTTCATCCACAAAACAAAACTGGGTTATTCCCAAAATGTCCAAAGAACCACAAAATACTATAAAGAAGTTGTGTTCAAATCTTGCTTCAATATAAGCAAACCAGGAGCTACAAGAAACCTTTTTTTATTTAAAAAATGATATGGAAAGTGACAAGTGAAAGATACATGAAAAACATAGATTCAAATGTTGACGAACATCCATATTTCCCTATTTTTCGTTCACACAACAATAAAGTAGGTGAAGAGAAAAAATCCATGCACACAATCACGCCAGCTAGAGCCATATTTAAGCAATGATAAAGACAAATTAATTGTAGAAGATGTAAAACAAACTGTGGGCTCATACATTGTACAATGACATTTTTAAACCAGAGGTGAGGGTCAAATCTGTTCTGGAAACCACCAGGAGCGTGGGTTTTATCAAGTGGACCTCAAAGCCTTTTTCTCATCTTTCAACAGAGAAAATGACCAAAATCCAAGGAAGAAAGGGAGTGATAGTGCGCAATATTGTGGAGTAAATTCCCACGTCCTGGTGCCTTCAATGCATGTCCACCTCTATCACGTCGTTGATCCAACAAACCATTACAATGCATGCCACCACCCAACATACATAAGGCTTGCAACATGCGAACTTTCCATTATGTCAAATCAAATAAACATCAAATTTGTTGCCTCATAACATTGAAATAGGAAACATCCATATACCATATACCACATGTGAAATATATAAACCAAGACAACTATATATTATATGTGAGCTCATTATCAAATTTCAACTATAAACCATACACAAGTCATGTATTGTATATCTTAATCTGAGTATAAATCATACGTTGATTGTCTTCCATGCAAAGTATTACCTCCAATATGATACTTCAATCACAACAACCAAAATTTTAAACAACTTGCAATAACACCCATCATAATATGACCCAAATTAACATGATTTATTGTATATGTTATCTCCATATATCGATATCTATGGGTATTTAAGGATATATAGAAACCATGTGGTCATGAATTGACCCAAACGTTTTTCTTCAAAGTATGCAAACTATTGAACATGATATATAATTCCAACAATATATATAGAGTTTTCTAGCCATCTTGTAAGCCATATTTTTACATATTCAAAATTTAAACCACATGCTTGGACTTGGACAAATTTCTCTCAGATACCTTTTATGAATGTTTCCAAGGTGCTAGAAGACATAGAGCCTTTCATTTTTTATACCCAAATGCAAGTAATCCTTTTCAATATCAATCATATGCATAGAAAAATAACCATGAGCCATTTATTCAAGAGGACAAAATTGAAGTATATCATGTTGAGGAAAATCTTAGAAAACCAGTATGTTGCCTTTAAACTTTGGGGACCCCACCTATTAGATCTATAGTGATATTAATAATAGGCTTCAAAATTATTTTCGAGCATTTATAATGGGTGACAAATTTTTAATTCAACATCTGGCTACTCTAAAAGGAAGTCTTCTTATCGCAAGCTAGAACTCGGGATTTTTTTTTTTTTAAATCAACTTTGTTGGTGACTTCTTCTACTCATCATATCTAATAAAAATTATGTAAATTTTTGTTTATATGTTCTTGAAATGATTCACTCATGAAGGGAAGCATGGGAAAGAGGAAGAGGGAAACATCTATAACCATCGAGTTCTAACCAGACATCTTGTAGGTACAACAAAAACTACATATGTAGTGTAGTGGACCCAAAACCATTCAGTTAACTTTGTTGTTTATTTTAGAACAGATTAATGAAAATTTTGCAACTTAATGTTTAGACCAACAACTTAATTGATCCAATTTGGACTGATAAATGAAAATCAAAACATAAAATAACTCAATTACTGAAAAGAAAGACAAAATCCAAACAAACTATACAAGAAAAAATATATATACAGGAAACACTAAAGATAATGAAATTGGTCAGGTTTGACATAGTGTTTCAAATGCGAACCATTAGTCGTATAAGAAAACAATCTCTCATCTGCGTATTTTAACAAACAAGAATTATTACCAACCACAAAATGATTATATAAGGACCTAAACAAATCTCCTGAAGCTTTGTATGCTTACCTGTGTCAGTGTGAGAAGAATCCCAAAGTAAAACCTTCTCATCAGCTGCAAAAGCAGTTGATTTTTCTTTATTTTCAAAATAATTTTTGACAAATTGTTGTCTCTTCTTAAGATTTTCTAGAGCATAGCTCCTTTGTTCTTCAAGATCTAGCAAGGCATTAATCCTCTGGGGGCTATTTGTAGAGTTAAATTCTTCATCCTACAATGCTAATCTAAGGGAAGTCAACTCAAGTTCCACAAGAATAATAGCTTCTTGGACATATAATAAATGGAAAGGAGTATGGCCAGTACTAGTTTTGGTGGTGGTTTGTTCTGCCCAAAGTGCATATGTGAGTAATGTGTGCCATTGACAGGGTTTATCATTTATAATATTATTTAAAATCTTTACCAAATTTTTATTTGTGGACTCAACTTGCCCATTTCCTTGCAGATAATAAGTGGATGAAGTTTCACCCCAAATTTATTAACAAATTGGGTAAATTTAGAAGATATGAAAGTTGGCCCATTATCAGAAATGATTTCTATTGGAAGACCAAAATGAGAGAATATATTAGATTCCAAGAATGAGATTACATGTTCATCATGTGCATGTTTGAGTGGTATAGATTCATTCCACTTAGTGAAGTAATATGATGTTGTTAGGATAAAATCATGTCCAACGGAAGACGAAGGATTAATAGGACCAATGAAATCTAATCCCCATTTAGAAAAAAAAAAAAAAAAAAAATTGGGAAGAACTGGTTGTAAAGGAATGGCAACAAACTTTTCTTTGCCTGCAAAATTTTGACATTTATCACAAGCCAATGTAAATTTGTAAGAATCTTTGAATATTGAAGGTCAATAATAATCAGTTCTCAAGATTTTATATGCAGTGGATTTTGTAACAAAATGAATACCAATATGAATACTTGAGTCTGTTGATCCATGAATTTCCTTCAATATTTTTTTGGCTACTATATTGTTTAAACAATGTAACACCAATCCATTATCAATACAACGAAAAAGAAAATTACCCAAGGTTAGATATTTTGAGGCTTCAAGACGAACCCTCATGCATTGATGGTATTCAATATTATTAGGACATTTTTGAAATTTCAAATAATAAATGATGTCCTTGTACCAAGGATGTTTTTCTAAATCTATATTTTCATGTTCAACAAGAAAAATTGTAGACAAAGCATCCTCATCATTTTTAGAAGAAACACATTGTTCAGGATGTTGAGCCATGTGCAAGTCTATATCTCATCCCTTGATTGTGTGAGAAGTTGTTATCGTGAAATGATGTTCTTGTATCTTAGAAAACCAATGTGCAATTTTTCCTGAAAGATGTGTTTGAGAAAGAAAAAATTTAATAGCGAGTAAAGGGACTTTTACCTATGTGTGCTTGCCTAAGATATAATGGAAAAAAAAATTCAATAGCTTTTACAAGAGCAGAAGTATGTTTTTCAATTAAAGTACATTTAAATTAATCGTCTGGTAAACTTTAGCTCCTATTCATTATTTTGATCATCCTTTTGAAGAAGAATAGAAAATATTTCTTCTTCAGTAGCATTAGTATATATAATGAAATCTTTTTCGAAATTCGGTTTCGCCAAAATCAGTGCAGAACTGATTGCTTTATTGACTTCTAGAAAATCCTTTTCAGTATCATCATTCCATGAGAATGATTGATCTTTCTTAAGCATGTTATGAATTGGCTTAACAATTCTTGCAAAATCGGGGATAAATCTTCTAACAAAATTAATTTTTCCCATGACAGATTGAATTTATTTTTTAGAAGGGGCTTGAATACTTTGGATACTGATAACCCTCTCGGGATCAATACTAATTCCCGAATTAGAAACAATATGACCAAGAATTTTACCTTGTGTGACACCAAAGATTGATTTTGTAGGGTTCAAGGACATTCCATACTTTCTGCGACACAAGAAAATTTTTCTAAGATGACAAAATGATGTTTTCAATTTCTAGAATAGATAGTTAAATAATCAAGATAGATTTGAATAATCTTACCAATAAGATTGTCAAAGGTTGTTTGCATAGCCCTCTGAAAAGTAGCACCTGCATTTATTAGACCAAAATGAATTCTTTCATATGCAAAGTGCCCCAACGAGTAGTGAATGTGGTTTTGTATTTATCGACCCTCTTGACTCTGATTTGATTATAACCTAAAAAACCATCAAAAAGGGACATCAATTGTGACCCTGCCACTTGCTGCAAAATTAATTCCATATTTGGAAGAGGAAAATTATTTTTACACTTGCCTTGTTCAAAGCATGGAAATCAACACATAATTTGATATCACCATTTTTCTTTCATACTAGGGCAAGATTAGATACCCACTCAGAATATTTTACAAGAAAAATAATGTGAGCATTAATTAATTTTTCAACTTCCTTCCCAATGGTAGCTTTCAAGGTAGGATTGATAGGTCTTTTCCTTTGCATAACTAGTTTTTCTTCTTCTTTAATAGGAATTGCATGTTGAATAACATTAGGATCAAAACCACGAAGATACTCATATGACTAAGCAAATACATCTTTAAATTCATGGAATAACTCCATGAATTTCTATTTTTCTTCTTATGAACATTGGGCTCCAATGTTCAAAGTCTTTGGATTATCATGAGTCTCAATATTCAGTGAGACAGTATCACCAATTTTTCTTTTTGACGACTCCTCTTCTTTGTATTACTTTTTTCCACCATCACTAGATGAGAATGATCTCTCTAGAGGAGTCAATCCCTTACGAAATTTATTTTCTTCCAAAGATAATTTCCGTTCGTTTAATAGGCTCATTTTGCAAGAAAGCACAAATACTTTCATCAACAACAAAAAACTTTCTACAATTCTACATTATTCAGAAAATGTGGATGATATAAAGACATTAACATACAATCGGGCCTTTGAGGCAGCAATTGCCTTGTAAGACTTGTTGCAAAAAAAACAAGCCTATCATCCATTGAGTTCAAATCTCTCCTTATGTGTGTGATGTTAAAAGACAAAAAAAATTGAAATCAAATACCATGATGCCTATGTATATCTATTAATCATCTTGTTTGAGGGGGTATAGATTTTTCTAACCATATTCAAAATAAGATTTGAATTCCCAAACAAAGTAAGATGATAGCAGCCAAGATTAAAAACATTTTCAATACCAAGGATCAAGACTTCAAACTCTATAATATTATTAGTGCAAACAAATTCTAACATGTAAGAAAAATTGTGAATCTTTCTTACAAGACAATACAATATTACACCTACACTATCACCCTCACTTGAACATGCACCATCAAAGTGCATGTGCCACATTTAGCCTTATGATTTTGATTTTGAAGAGGGTGAAAAATAATCACTATATTCTTTAAGAAAAATAGAATGTACACCTAGGTCTTCCTCAATATAATTATTTACATGAGGTTGTGGAAGATTTTTAATATAAGGTGAGATCAGTCCTTCCCTGAAGACAGTGATATTATTTCCATTTTTAGAGAGGGACATGTGTGACCCATCTAAGAAATGTAACCACCAGTCATTGCCTACCAATATATTCCTAAAATAATGGAATAATTAATGATTGGCATGTATTTCACTTGAATGTTGCAGGTAGTTCTTATTTCTGGATGAGTATACAAGACTAATGTCACGTCTTTGATTTCACAAATTGTAACCTTATGTTGGAAGCATCGGATATGCATACGCCAAAAATATTGTAAGTACATCAAAAACAATATTTACCATCACCATTGTTTTAATAAATATATAATCACCACCATTATTACCATTATTGTGCAGGATTATGTACAAGATTACATTGATACAAACCGTAGAAAAAAATCTTGCAGAATTCGGGATAGATGCCTTGCAGAATTCATTGTCATTCTAGTACAATTTCACATGCATTTATGTACTTAAAAAAGAGGTTGGTAACTCCAATACAAATGTAGGCTTGATTTCTAAATTCATCTCTACTCGCTTTCCGTTAACAATCTGTAGCAAAATCTAACACTACAGAATAATAAATGTCCATAAGAAGTAGGGACAAAGGTTATTAATTTCAAACGTTAATGTCCAACATTTCTTCGACTCAACTATTTGGCTCATTTCAAATTAGTTTTTGTTTCTTATGCGATTTAGTTAATTTTTCATGTTTGATACTTAAAAATTAATGCCTGGTACAATTAATTTTGTTGTGAATGCCACATGGAGATATATAATATTTTTCAAAATTTGTATTTTTGAATTTTTTTTTATTTTTTTATTTCTAACATACTTTTCAAACTTCATAAAATTGTCAAATCAATTTTAATGGCCAATTAAAATTGAAAAAAGTCAAATTTAAAAAAATTGAAAAATACTTTTTAATATTTCAAAATTTTAATTTAATAAAAATATATAAAAAACATTATACAAACTTTGTTGAAAACTAAAAGAAAACAACTAATTAAAATTCGAAAGACTTTGACTGCTAAGCAATTACAATATAACTTGTAGAAGGTAGGTATAATAACTAAGTTTTATTTTTCGATTTCAACTATTTAAAGTATGTTTAACTTATTTTCTAAGAAGGGCTTAGAGTATAGCTATTTGTATTTCACGGTTGGCTTGTACTTGGTTAAGGTTTTATCATTTCCCTAATGTTAGTCATGCCACAAAGCTGTAGCATAGATAAACCAAGTTTTAACAAAAGATTCTTAGGAATGAGGATCTAGAATGCAATCCAAAGTAAATTTAACCCCACTAGCTAACACAATCTTTCTCTCTTTTTATTTAAATGTTCTTAGTTCATTTTCTATTTTCTATTATTGTTCATTAACTTAGTAAACCATGAATTAACAATAATAAATACATTAACAATATACAGCCTGAGTGGGTCTAATGGTTAAGAACATGTGTTTCCTCTTAAGAGGTCACAGGTTCAAATCTAGAGGGGGGTAGGGTATGTATACCTTCGTAGACTTTACCAGTCAAATCGCTGGGTGGAGGGGGTTCCCTTGTCCCACAAATAAGGGGGTCTCATACACCAATTTGGTGTGTTGGCTTGGCTGTGACCTTAAAAATAGATTATTATTATTATTATTATTAAATAATGAACTTAAATGACTTATCCTCATTCTCAGAAATTTTCCCAAGTTTTCTAAAAAAATAGAAAACAAATCCAATTCACTGCCAAACACTTTAACTTGAACCTTCCTCCTTTAGAGTGTGGTATCTCACTGTAGTGCAACAGTATATTGGATGTTTCTCTTGCCTCGATCATATTTGGAAACTATAGGTTCCTAGACATATTTCCAAATCCCATAATTTATCCATACAACCATAGGTGTCATAGAGCATAATGCTTGTAGATGAGGATATCATGTGAGTGACTCCCTCTCATAGTAAAACTTCTATATAAAATTATGAAAAGTTTCCTACTTCAAGACTATAAGGAGCATAGAGTTGTCCTTTACAGATCGTTCATGCAAGGAAGTTATACGTATATCAAATCCCCCCTGTGAACTCATCTACTGGCAAATCCTTTTGGGAAAATACCAATCAATAGAGAACGACACATCGACATGGGTTAAAAACCCATTATTTTCTTTCATAGCTAACACATAAAGGGTGGTTTTGAACGAGGATTTGCACTTTATTCCACCCAGTAAAACCATAATAAAGACCCACTTCTTATTACTCAGTAAGAACCATTAAAAATCATAGAGCAGTTCGACAATGGGTTAAACCCTTTCAAAAAGAAGAACCCATAAACTTCATCCACAAAACCAAACTGGGTTATTTCCAAAATGTCCAGAGAACCACAAAATAAAATAAAGTTCTGTTCAAATCTTTCTTCAATATATGCAAACCAGGAGCTGCAATAAACCTTTTTTTCTTTAAAAAATGATATGGAACCCTCATGCATTGATGGTATTCAAGGTTATTAGGACATTTTTTAAATTTCAAATAATAAATGATGTCCTTGTACCAAGGATGTTCTACTAAATCTAGATTTTCATGTTCAACAAGAAAAATCGTAGACAAAACATCCTCATCATTTTTAGAAGAAACACATTGTTCAGGATGTTGAGCCAGGTGCAAGGCTATATATCATCCCTTGATTGTCTGAGAATTTGTTATCGTGAAATGTTGTTCTTGTATCTTACCAAGCCAATGTGCATTTTCTCCTGAAATATGTGTTTGAGAAAGAAAAAAATTAACAGCAAGTAAATGGACTTTTACCTGTGTGTGCTTGCCTAAGATATAATGGAAAAAAAATTCAATATATTTTACAAGAGAATAAGTATATTTTTCAATTAAAGTATATTTAAATTCATCCTCTGATAAAGTTTAGCTCTTGTTCATTATTTTGAAGAAGAATATAAAATATTGCCTCTTCAGTAGCATTAGTATAGATAATGAAATCTTTTTTGAAATTCGGTTTCGCCAAAACCGGTGCAGAACTGATTGCTTTATTGACTTCTACAGAAGGATTTCCGGTATCATCATTCCATGAGAATGATTGATCTTGCTTGAGCATGTTATGAATTGGTTTAACAATTCTTACAAAATCGGGGATAAATCTTCTAACAAAAATGATTTTTCCCATGAAAGATTGAATTTATTTTTTAGAAGGGGATTGAATACTTTGAATACCAATAACCCTCTCAGGATCAATGTTAATTCCCAAATCAGAAACAATATTACCAAAAATTTTACCTTGGGTGACACCAAAGATTGATTTTGTAGGGTTCAAGGACATTCCATACTTTCCGCAACACAAGAAGACTTTTCTAAGATGATAAAAATGATGTTGTCAATTTCTGGAATAGATAGTTAAATCATCAAGATAGATTTGAATAATCTTACCGATAATTTTGTCAAATTTAATTTTCATAGCCCTCTCAAAAGTAGCACCTGCATTTATTAGACCAAAAGGAATTCTTTCATATGCAAAGGTACATCTTGTGCAGAAATTTCAGCTGGGGTAGACATAGAAGTCACCCCTTTTCTCTCAAAATCAATCATTTGATTGCTCATATCTTGTACCAATTGCAATATAGTTGACATGTCATTATGTTTAACATAGTCTTCACTTGGAAGACCTATTTTGGCCAACTATTCCTCAAATTCCAAGCATGTTTGCAATGTAGATCCTAGAGTATCAACATTCTTTTCTTCAATCATATGTCTATAAGCATCAAGTAAATTATTCTAGTAATGCATCAAAGTGGCTTGATTACGAGGTCTGATAATTTCTTGGATTTGATTATACAATTTAGTGAAATGCAAATTGAAATATTTTATAGTTTCACCCTTGTTATAAACAAGATTGTGTATTCTTTGAGAATTAAGATTGTGTATTCTTTGAGCAATTTTGCTGGACTTTGAGGTTGTCCATATGCTCTTACTTAAACCAATATGACAATTGGGCCCAAGTAGAAAAGATCTTGGGTGGTAATTCAAAGAAATCATTCACAACTTTCCCCTATAATGAGTTGACAAAGAGACGCATACAAATGTCATCCTCATTTTCCCCAATGTTATGACATGCATTAGAAAAGGCAATGAGATGTTCATTGACTGATATAGTGTTATTTCCATAAAACGTAGGAAAATGGTCTTTAAAATTTGGAAGATGACATGTAGTTGGATTTAAATTAGTGGGAGAAGACACATGCCATAGAGTAGCATTTACATCTTCAAATTTGAATAAACCAATTTCTTTTATAACCTTGGTTGGATTTGTAGTTGATACAACATGATTATAATGGCTATACATACTTCCCATTAGGGAAGATGTTGAAGTTTTTGAAGATGTAGAACCATTAGTACCTCCAGATCCACCACTGGATGAAGTCATTTTGGGTTTCCCCGGAGGAAAGGAGACTAAAATTATTGTTATTTTGGAAGAAGAATCTGAAAAAGATCTTCTAAGTTTAGGTTGAATATTTTCTAAATTTATTTTTTCCTTCCTATTTCTAGGAGAGGATCAAATTCTGGAGATTGCCTCTTAAAGGTCTATAAAGACAAGAATTAGTGGACATAATACAATAAATTATTGAGGAGGCATATTTCTAGCTTTTCTCTGAAGGGATTCTCCTTTATCCTAAATTTAAATGTCTCTAGCTATAGCTTCCCAAGAACATTCAAGTTCTTCCCAAGTACAGGAAGTTTCAGGAATTAAATAAAAAATATAAGAAGCAATGTTTCTTTGACCATGAAACCTTAGGTTAGGTTGTTGCTAGGTAGGAAAATCCATTAATAAAGTGATAAAAATAAGAATATACAAAAAAACAAAACTAGAGAGTAAAAATATTACTCCCCAATATGGTCACCAAATAAATCTTGATGCGAGGAATGGAAAGTTATCACTTAAGCATTTTCAAATCTCACTAGGCTAAGGTAAGATAGAAAGGAATGTTACCTTTTGTTTATATCCTATGAAAAACTAACAATCAACCCTCAAGAAGTATGTTCTTGGGCCTGATGCTATTATCAAGGTATGTGTTTTTGATAAAAAAATAAAATGTAAAAAAAAGTTTATGTGTGAATGTTTATAAAAAATGAACAAAATAAAGAATACATAAAATCTAAAAACTAGCAACACAAGTCTCAATTAAGAAATAATCATTTTTATATTAAAGATAAATTTTATGTGTTACAACCAAATGCCTCTTTTCAAACCCCTACGAGGGTAAGGGCCAAAACCAGACTTAGAAGTCTAGGATGGAATTTTAACAATCATACAAAGAAAACTAGTGTCTAAAAGAAAATGACCAAGACTGAAATATGCTATATCAACCAAGCCACAAGTTTATCAATCCTTGACTCTGCAAAATAGTCTTAATCGGAACTAAAACTTAATTCAGAAATTATAATGAAACTAAACATAATTCCAAGAAAAATGAATGACCTTCTGAAGTATGTGAAATGTCTATGCTTCTTAGTCCTTTCTTATTTTCCACCTTTAGAATGATCATGCTATCAACAAGAGGATTTAGCTCTCAAAGAACTCAAAAAATGAAAGAATTAAATTCAGAAATCTCAATATGAAACAAGAGCCAACCATATCAGAAGTATTTCTCTCCCTAATTCCCCGTGTCTTCCTTGTCCTTCTTTCTTCCTTTTATTCTCTAAAAGGTAATTCTTCAAGTAGTTGAACTACTTTGTGTAACTAAATTTAAATAACATTAATTAATAAATAGGACAAATATTTAATATGATAAGGATAATTATTAAATAATATAATAACTAAATAGGTGGAGTCCCCCTCTATCATGCATCCTTTATTTCAATAACCATTTCTATCGTTTCCTTGCCGCTCCATAATATTATCAAATATAAAAATAAACACCATAAACATGCATCAAAATTACCATGATATATATCACTTGTATCTCCCATAAATTAACATGATATTTTGAAGTTTCAAAAATAAATATCATGGTTCTGCCATCTTTCCAAAATGGTGTCATAGTCAAATGTAAAAATAAACAAAATCAAAATAACCTGGGGGATTTATTTTTGAAAAATTCTTCCCTTTCCCTGATGAAGTCCTCATACTAAAGCTTATTTTCTTCCAGATGGGCTACCTCTAGATGCATGTCATTTAAACTTCCCTTACCATTTCCTGTTGATTCTATATTGGAGTGAGCAAAGGAAGAGGACTTAGCCATAATGGTAGAGGTAATCGGTTGCTTACCTTTGTCAACCTGAGAGTCATGAGGAGTAGCTTTGTGATCATTTGGAGGTGGGGGAGGAGGAGGTATAGATAAATTAGTGGTAGTTGCTAGCACAGTCTAAACTGGTAATGTTGGGTGAACTGGAGGAGAAGGAAAATATGCATTAGTGGAGAAAATATGAATTGGAGGAGGAGGGGGGTCAATGGGCCATTGATTGGCACCAGAAGAAGGATTGACAGGTATATTACCCCATCCATCATTATGAGACTGCACAGGGGATTCAATAACATTGACAATACCAAGGTGAGGTTGCAAGATAACATTAGGAGGTACTTGGGGTTGAGGCAAGGCATGCTATCCACCAAGATTTAAGTTCCCAGTTTGAATTGACTGCTAAAACTCATCTAAATAAACATCAAAGTGAATAGAGAACCTGAGATTTTTATGCCCCCCAGGTTTCCAAAATATATTGGGAAATCTCCCTCTTCTTCCTCTATTTCCCCCTCTATTCCTACCCTTGTTGAAGAAGCTCAACTATGTCCATCATAGTCAAGTTAGTACATGCATAAGCCACAATAAAATAAAACATCCAACACAATTTTCCATCATGATTAAATTGGCTCTGAACTAACAAAACCATGCAACACAAATGGGAGGTGGAAAGGAAAATTGAAAACAAGGACAACAATACAATTTTTTCCAATATCCAATCATGAAATTTGTTATCTATAGACCACCATTTCTAAAGATATGTATAGAAAATTACAAGAATATTTTCCAATACTATCAACTTTAAACCATGTATGTATATATCATTATGATAACAATCAACCAAAAACATTCCCAAATCCTTTCACATCATTTAATTTTGCCTCCAATTAATGATGTTGATAACATCAAATTGTATCCCTTCTATTGCATTTTACTTTAATTATATAGACATGGAATAAATGGAAAAATGAATTTTAATGAAAGGGAATTGAGGGAAGTGAAACCGATGAAGGGGAAAATAAGTCTATATAACAATCCTTTTAAAACATATGACTTCCTTCATTAAACTTTGCAATCTGAATTGAAAATATTGTTGGGTTGTTATATTCTTTGCAGTGAAAGTCAAGGTGGATCGACTGACAGTCGAAGATGAAGGTCAAGGTGGTTCGACCAGGTAAAGACGAAGTCAATGTGGATAGACAACAAGTCGAAGGTTGAGTTTAGTCGACAAGGTAAAGTTGAAGTCGAAGGTCGAGGTGGTTCGACAAGGTAAAGACATCAAAAACAAGTCGAAGAGTTCAACGAACAAGAGGTCTACAGGAGGGCATGTGACGACTGAATGAATATTGAATGAAGGTCGAAGGGTAATCCGACTTGGTAGTCGACTATAAAAGAATCTTGAGATTCCTTGGATTTGTAGCCAATGATCTGCATGGATCTGTCACCATTTTTGGGCGCCTTTTATTTAGTGTTTTTCCTAATGTAAATCCTATAAATAAGGTGTGTTGTAAGGCTGTAAACGAATAATCAATGAATGTTGAATCTTTATATGATGAATGGATAATCGCCAAGAGTCTTTAATTTAGAGGGTGTTGGTCATACAGATGTAAGACGAATTGGCTACAGGGTTGTTCTTACGAAAGAGGGTATGATGTCGATTGTGTCTTAGGTGTGGGCCAAGGTTAGACATGTAACCTTTTATTTTATGAATGAATAAGACAACAAGGAGAAGAACACTCAAGGAATGTTGATTTTCTTGGTTTGGGTTTCCAGGGTAAAATCTGTGTGTACTATGTGTTTGTTGTGTCATTTACTTTCTTGATTAAATATTTATTCCTCTCTTCTGCTAGGTTTATCATGGAAGTGTGTCTCATTTATTAACATGTGGTATCAGAGCTCGGTTTAACAACCTTGGATATGAGTTAAACTCTAGGTTCAGTGAGAGTCGTAAGTTAGAAATATTTAAATATTGTGCTAAATATTGTTTTAAAGAATGGTGAACAACTCAAGAATAGAGATCAAAAAATTCAATCTCCAAAATTTTGAGCTTTGGAAGCTTAAAATTGAATATCTCCTTGTAGATCAATAACAATGGAAAACAGTCTCTCCAGCTACCATGTTAGCAGGTATGTCGACGAAAGAATGTGAGAAACACGAGAGAATATCAAGGAGTATGATTCGACTTTGTCTTGCAGATTCGGTGTTGTTGAATATCTCAGTTGAAGATTCGGCCAAGAAACTACGGGACAAGTTGGGAAGCTTGTACCAGTCGAAATCCCTGGAAAATAAGTTGTTTCTAAGAAAGAAACTATATCTTCTGAGAATGAGTGATGGCAGTTCAGTGACTGAGCATTTAAATGCGTTTAATACCATTATAATCTAGTTATCTTATGTGGGTGTTAAAATCACTGAAGAGGAGAAATGTATTAGATTATTATGTTATTTTCCAGACTCCATGGATATCTTAGTTATGGCTATAGGGAGTAATACAACCACATTAGAACTAGAAATTATGCTTTAATGGTGAGAGATCAACTGGTTGACAGAGATAAAGGCAAATTATCCGGTAAAAAGTCTAAGTCGAAGGGTAGATCTAAATCCTTCGTTCAGTCGACAAGAAGATGTTGGAAATGTCATAAAATTGGGCATTACAAAATGGACTGCAATTCGAAGGCGATGGAATTTAGTACAAGATCCGATGAGAATAAATCAACTGAGAGAAAGACAAATCCAGATAAGGGAGGCAATGTGTACCTGGCATTGACCAGTACACAGTCGGATCAAGATGTTTGGTTGATCGACTCAGGAGCATCCTATCATATGACACCACATAGAGAATGGTTATGTGAATATGAACGATATAAAGGAGGAGAAGTGTTCTTGGGGGATGACTCAACAACCAGAATTGTCAAACGAGGTTTGGCAAAAAAAATGATATATGTCAGTAAGATTAGTGGTGTTGGCATGCACACTCTATTTCAGAAGGATTCGTGCAATATGGTCAGAGGTGTGATGGTATTAATGAAAGGAGTTCGGATTAGAACCCTATACAAGTTTCTAGGGAGTGTCGACTCGACAAGATGAAACAACATCATTTTTCCTGAAGTCAACTTGACTTTGACTCCAATTGACTTGACTCAGGATGAGTCGATTAAAACTAACTTGACAATTCATCGTAAAGTCGATCTGACCATGCTATGGCACGAGAGAATGGGACACATTGGAGAAAAAAGGACTTTGATCTATGCATAAAAAAGGTATGGTTGAAGAATTTCCTGCATGTAATTTAGAAATCAACTTTTGTGAACATTGTATATATGGAAAACAAAGTCGGTCGAGGTTCCCATCTGGAGAGAAAAGGGAAAATGGGATTCTAGAGTTGGTTCATAGTGATTTGTTTTGCCCTGTTACAGTTCCTTCACTTGGTGGATCCATATATTATGTCTCCTTCATAGATAAATTTTCCATGAAGACATGAATATATTTCCTGAGGAAGAAATCAAAATTTTTCGATAAATTCAAAGAGTTTAAATCTCTTGTAGAAAACCAGACAGATAAGAAGATTAAGGTGTTGAGAACTGACAATGGTGGTGAATTCTATGGAAAATAATGTTATCAGTTCTGCAAGTAGTGTGGCATAGCACGCCATATACCCCACAATAAAATGGAGTTTCCAAGAGAATGAAAAAAAAATTGATGGACAAGGCAAGGAGCATGCTCAGTGGTGATGTGATCACACAAGAATTCTAGGTAGAGGCAGTCGACACTGCAAAATATCTATTGAATTTTCATCCTTCGTCAACGCTAGTCGACACAACTCCACATGAGGTATGGTCAGGTAAGAATCCTTTGGTTTCACATCTCAAAGTATTTGGCTATGATGTGTTTGTGCATGTTCCCAGGGAAAAGAGGTGCAAGTTGGAAAAGAGGGAAGTCAAATGTATTTTCATTGGATACAAAGAAGGAATTAAAGGATATAAGATATGGGATCCTGCATCAAGGAAAATAGTGTACAGTCAATATGTGGTCTTCATAGAATTCGAAAGTAAGTCTGAGGCTGAAGAAATTGTTCAGACCGAGAATACCAAGAATAATCCTGAGACATTGTGGTTTGAACTGAGGAATGAGGAAGAGGTGGAACAACCCACCCCGGTTGTAAGGGGGTTAGGAAGAGTAAGAAAATCATTCGAATGGTATTTTTTGCCTAAATTTCATTTTTCATTCGTGTTAACTACAACTGATGATGAGCCCAAGTTAGTCGGGGAGGTAGTCGACTCAACAGAGGGAAAACTATGGAAGGACGCCATGGTTGAAGAGATGGAATCCTTGCACAATAATGAGACATGGGACTTAGTCAAGTTTCCTAGTGGAAGAAATCATGTCGGTAGAAAATGGGTATTCAA
The DNA here is from genome assembly GCA_009831015.1 of Picea engelmannii. NCBI lineage: Eukaryota > Viridiplantae > Streptophyta > Pinopsida > Pinales > Pinaceae > Picea > Picea engelmannii. Next base: position 7,069 of record ML790515.1, on the reverse strand, counting down.
GAAGAATATGAATGCAACAGGTCAAGTTGAGAAATTCAAAGCTCGACTAGTAGCGAAAGGATATTCCCAAGTCGAAGGAGTGGACTTCGGTGAGATTTTTTCCCCTGTTGCAAAATTAACTTCAATTAGAGTATTAATGTCTTTGGCTACAACATTTGATCTAGAAAAAGAACAGATGGATGTGAAGACATCATTCCTACATGGGGACCAGGAAGAAGAAATCTACATGAAACAATCTAAAGGATTTGTAGTAAAGGGAAATAAACATTTGGTGTGTAAACTGAAAAGATCCATTTATGGTATAAATCAATCACCAAGGATGTGGTACCAAAATTTCAACACATACATCCTTAGTTTGGGATTTGTGAAAAGAAAAGTTGATCATTGCATATATTCCAAAGAAGAAGGTGGGTGTTTCATATATGTAGCTTTGTATGTCGATGACATGTTGTTGATTGGAAACAACATGGACGCAATACAGGAGGTGAAGAAGCATATATCCTCCAAGTTCGACATGAAGGATCTTGGTGCATCTAACTTCATTTTGGGAATGAAGATTAAGAAAGATCGAGCAGCTAGAAATCTCTGGTTGAACTAGACGAAGTATATTGAAACAATTTTGAAATGCTTCAACATGCAGAATTGCAAACTAGTGCAGGTGCCAATTCCTGTGGGAGCAAGGTTAATTGATGAATAGTGTCCAAAGACACAGGAACAAATATAGGACATGGAACATGTTCCCTGTGCAAGTGTTGTTGGTAGTCATGTATGTGATGGTCTGCACTCAACCAGACATTGCCCATGCAGTGCAAGTGTTGAGTAGATACATGTTGACACCTGGGAAGGATAACTAGACAACTGTCAAGAGAGTATTCAGGTATTTTTGTGGCACAAAATACTATGTTATATGATACGAAGGAAAACCTTTAGGCAGCAGTGAATTAAATGTACATGGCTTTGTCGACGCGGACTGGGTTAGAGATCTGGATTGATAGAGGTTGACCAGTGGATATGTCTACAGGATGTTTGGTGGAGAAATCGGTTGGATGAGTAAGTTAAAGGTGGTCCTAGCCTTGTCAAAAATAGAAGCTAAATACATGGAAGCCACTCATGGAAGACAATAAGTAGTATGGATGCAAAGGTTGTGTTCAGGAATCAGGTTTGAGCAGAGAGCTATGAAGATAAGTTGCAACAGTCAAAGCACAATATTTATGGAAAAGAACTCATGTTATCATTCTAAGACTAAGAACATTGATGTAAAATACCATTTCATGAGAGACATGGAGGAAAGCAACATGGTTCTACTGGAGAAAGTAGACATGTTGGAAAACATAGCAGAATCATTGACCAAGTATATGAGTGTTGTGAAGTTCTCTTGGTGCAAAGAGGAAATGGGCATTGTTTCCCTATATCTATGAATGAAAGTTCAAAGGTATCCCATTTTCAGAAAAGAAGACAACAAGTGGGAGAATGTTGGTTGTTATATTCTCTGCAGTGAAATTCAAGGTGGATCGACTGACAATCAAAGTCAAAGGTCGAGGTGGTTCGACTGGGTAAAGACGAAGTTGAGGTGGATAAAAAACAAGTCAAATAGGTCATCTGAAAATAGGTCGATAAGTGTGTGTGTGGAGACCGACTGAAGATTGAATGAAGGTCGACTGGTAGTCGATGGGTAATCTGACTTGGTAGTCCACTGTAACAGAATCCCTAGATTCATAGGATTTGTAGCCAATGATCTGCATGGATTTGTAACTGTTTTTGGGCTCCTTTTCTTTTGGGTTTTTCCTGCTATAAATCCTATAAAGAAGGCATGTTGTAAGGTTGTAAAAGGATAATCAATTAATATTGAATCTTTATATGATGAATGGCTAATCGCCAAGAGTCTGCAATTTAGAGGTTGTTGGTCATGCAGATGTAAGCTGAATTGGCTATAGGGTTGTTCTTTTGTAAGCAAGAGGGTATTATTTTGATTGTGTCTTAGGTGTGGAAAAAGTTTAGACATGTAACCTTTTATTCTAAATGAATAAAACAACAAGGAGCAGAACGCTCAAGGAATGCTAGTTTTCTCAGTTTGGGTTTCCAGGGTAAAATCTCTATGTATTGTGTGCTTGTTGTGTCATTTACTTTCTTGATTAAATCTTTCTTCCTCTCTTCTACTAGGTTTAGCGTGGAAGTGTGTCTCATTTCCTAACAAATAATCATGCATGCAAATAATTTCCATTTTAAAGCATGAACCACAGAAGTATATGAAATGAGAAGTTGTTCAATATCTTATCTCATAATTTTTTGTTGTAAACAATCATCCCACACATGCCATAATTTATCATTAAGATTTGTAATTGTTTCATCATGTTAGCAACACATTCCTATTATATATCCTTTATATTTCAACTTTCTTTAATTATATAGGCAAAAGAGTAATAATGAGGAATGTAATTTTAATGAGTGAGGATAGGCAAAACTTAAGTTATGAAAAGTGTTATTTGTGAAGGGAATATGAATCCTATATAACCATCCAAATGACACCAATTAATTCCCATTTCTTGTAACATCCAAAACAACCATCATTTCTATGAATTAGTTTATACTAGTTGAACACGGGAATGTTGTATATTCAATAGGGAATGTTCTTGCTCTTCTAACAATGGCCAGGGAATCAATGGAAAATTCCATTATTTAAATCAAAGTAATGTCATATAAAATTGCTCAACATAACCAGAGTGATACAAAATGTGAGCCTTAGTATAATTAGTTCATGTTCCAATTATATTTGAACTCTCTTTTTGACCCAATTAAATTAAACAAAACCATTTTCAAAGAAAAATGTTTACGAAGTAACCATTGCAACCAACCTACATATTGGTTCTTTATTGTATGCATGTGATGCTTTAACCTGTACAATACTTATCTCAAACCAATTGATTTTTATTTCTTTCCAAACTTTCAACTTAAACTGAATGAAAGAGTCTCATGTTAAGCATCATACCAACATGTATACGACATTATGTCATGACCATTTGAGTTGAAGGGAGGACATACTATATGTAACTCAAATAACCCAAGTTCGAGCCTGTGGATGTCATTGTAGAGATAGGGTATAAACTTATTACCCTACTATTTTGAAACCAAGTAGATTTGTGTTAACCCATAATGAAAAATACGAACTGGAAAGTTTGAGTATCAACTTCGGTACCCAAATTCCATCACCAAAATCCAATTCGAGTTCATATTTATCCAAGTATATAGCCAACTAAAAATGGCTTTCATTTGAAAACAAAATGAGAATGGTAACTCAAACTGTAACCCAATAAAATAGATATGAGTTCAGGTAAGTCCATTATCAACACAATATAGGTTTGAATCAACAGATATCATGTTGAGCTTGACTCAACATTTAAAAACCAAAGTGTGGATAAATACCAATCAACAGAGCACAACACTTTGACCTTGGTTCAAAACCCATTATTTTCTTTGATAAATAACATGTAAAGGGTGAGTTTGAACACATATTTTCACTTTAGTTCACCAATTAAAACCATAATGAAGACCCACTTCTTATTACTCACCAAGAACAATTAAAAATATTAGAGTAGGTCGACAATGGATTAAACTCTTTCAACAAGAAGAACCCATGAACTTCATCCACAAAATTGAACTGGGTTATTCCCAAAATGTCTAGACAACCACAAAATACAATAAAGAAATTGTGTTCAAATCTTGCTTCAATGTATGTTCAAATCTTGCTTCAATGTATGTGATGGGTGCCTAAAATGGCATACTTTCAACACCTGTTTATACCTTTTTGTTTACCATTTTCCATTAATCATTTTCCTTTTTGATACTTCCTTTATCCAGTTCACCTCACTTATCACAAAGGTATGAATCCTACCCCATATGCCATTATTACGTTATTTTTGCATATTTCTTAGAAGGAACTCATTACTTTCAGTTACTAATATTGCTACACAGGAGAATACAGTAGTTGCAACACCTCAAAATGGATGCAACACCTCTTTGTTGCAACTCCAAGTAATGTAGTTTCGGGCACAAACCAAGTTGTTGCAATTTCAGACACAAACCAATGACTGCAACTCTAGACAAACCATTGCAACTTCGAGCACATTTTCCACTTGTTGTGACTCCAAATAAATCTCTTCAGCATAACAATCAATGTTGCAGTTGGAAGTCGGAAAGCAATAGTCATGGGGAAAGGTGACAAGAGGCAAGTGGGAAATTAAAGGAGAAATCATTTTCCTATCGAGTCAACATATTCTTGATTCCCGCTAAAGTTTGACAGAATATTTGTAACAAGATGAAAAAAAGGATTCCCATGGATTTCCATCCATCGCTTTGTATAATTTTAGACAGTAGAGATGTTTTATAAAAACCTCAGCTTCCCCAAAGTCAGGAGGAGGAAAATATTCTAGCAATCACATTTTGTTGTTATCTCATACTTTGGCAATAGAATCTTTGTTCATGCTTTCATTTGTGTGTTGATGTATTGATTGATCGTGTGATTATGGTTATGTAGCTCAGTACCTCATATAAGGGGGTAGGGGGCCCTCCTTAGTTAGGTATTGTTTGTAACAATAGGATTAGAAATTTTTCTGATTTGTTGTCATTTAGAACTATAACATAGTATATTTGATTTCATATGCATTATATCTTTCAGTTTACTGCAATTTCATATGCACGGAACAAAACCGTGACACATGTGTGGTTTGGTTCTCTAGTTTTAAACTATAATTTGGATTCTTGTAGATTTACAACCATTTTGTGATCCCTGTTGTTGTAACTTTTGCATCTTCATCTTTGATTATAACAGGGTTTCGTTGTTGCAACTCGCGTTGTTGAAATTCAAGTTGTTGAATTTCTTTATGTGTTGTGGCTTCATTGTTGCAACTCTGCTTGTAGTTGCACTTTATTTTCCTTGCTTATTGATTTCCGATAGCTTTAGTCTCTCATGGTTTGGAATTGATATTGAAAGAATAACACTTCATTGTCGCAACAAAACACGATCTTCATCATACTCATGTAAGTCACCAATAGATCATATCATAAATTTCAATTTCCGCAAGTGTGATTTCAACTTCTGCAAGTGTGATTTCAATTCTCGCAAGTGTGATTTCAATTTCTGTAAGTGTGATAAAAATTATCACAAGTGTGATTTTAATTTCCACAAATGTGATTTTAATTTCCGCAAGTGTGATTTCAATTCTCTCAAGAGTGATTTCAATTTTCACAAGTGACTTAAATTTCCTGCCCGAATGTTATTTTCTTTTCTGCAACTTAGGCCATATCATAGTCTGGTGACTTAATCAAAGTATTTTGAATCTTTGAATTGTGACATTAAAGTGCTACAATGCCATAGTAAAAACAACACTCATCTTGCATAAATTGTGCACGACAATTTGCAAGTTCATACTAGCCCCGGATTGATAATTGAATGTAAAACTATTTATTTGTTTGCTAAGTTAATTAGAAAGTAATTGAAAAGTGCATCATTTTTGGCACCATTTCTAGGGAACTATAAAAAATAATGTAGTGTTGTTTAGTGGTGTGAATTTTTGTTCACTTCATTAGAATAGATGTTAAGATTTCCTTTCAGTAATTTGTAGGATGATTTTATAATATTTTCTATGCCCAAATCTAGAGATCAACAAGGTATATTTATTAGCTCTTCCAAAACCCCCAAAAATATAACATTGTAGGTCAATTGCAAGAAGGGAAGGAGAATCATCACCAAATTACTTATCACCAACAACAAGTTCACTTGTGAAAAAAAATCCTGAAGCATCTCCTCGGGTATCAAATATTGTGAAAGGATCTATGTATGTTGAGATTCCATTGTCAGAGGAACAGACCAACGAGCAATATCATTCATAATAGTTCCTTTTTCCTGAGGCACCTTTTGAAGCCCCATGAATTTCGGACTCCCAATCAAAGAAACATATGAAGAAACCAAGATGAAGAGCATCCCTCATTCCACCTTGTGAAACTTCCATGGGTTATCTAAAGAAGATCTTGATACCTTCCTCTTCGAGTTTGATGTACTTTGCATAAGTTATGACTATGTGACAAATACACAGAAATTGAAGATATTTCTCGCCACACTTAAGAGTGTCGTGCTACAATGGTTCATGGGCCTTAGAAAGGATATCATCCTCTCATGGTACGAGATGACAAAGAAATTTCTGGACAAATACCAAGAATACTACAAAGACAAGGAAAGAAGAGAGGAAGTTTTCAAGATGATGCAGGATGAAGACGAGAGCCTAGAAGACTACATTGAGCAATTCACCTATAACCTGCAAAGGGAAAACCAAGGAGACTTGGCTCCTAAAATATGATGTGTACACATCATATACATATTAAGGAAGGATCCAGACCCATTCGTCAACCTCAGGGCCAGATGAACCCAAAAATGAAATGCATAGTCAAAGAAGAGCTACAGAAATTTCTTACAGCTAACTTCATATATCCCATTTTTAATAGAGAGTGAGTCTCCCCTCTTGTCATGGTACCGAAGAAAAATGGTAAATGGAGAATTTGTGTATATTATAGAGAATTAAATAAAGCAACACATAAATATCATTTTCCATTAACGTTTATTGACCAGGTCTTGGACACACTAGCAAGAAAGAATCATTTTTCTTTCCTCGATGGTTTAAGTGGATACAACATGGTCCAAATCTCCCCTTAAGACAAAGAGAAAACATTGTTCACATGTCCTTGGGGAAAATTCACCTACCTTGTTCTACCATTCAGGTTATGCAACGCCCCCACTACCTTTCAACGAGTCGTTATAGTTATATTCTCTGATCTCATTCATGACTGTGGAAATATATATGGATGATTTTACAACATATGGGGATGAATTTGATGAGGCGTTATCTAATCTGGAAAAGATGCTAATAAACTACAAGGAGTTAAATGTTTCCCTTAGTAATGAAAAGTGTTTTATGATGACAATTGATGGCATTGTACTGGGACATCGTATCTCAGAGAAAGGTATTCAAGTCGATCTAGAAAAAATAAAGGCAATATTGAATTTTCCAACTCCAACTTC
>ML790514.1:503666-523259 GCA_009831015.1 Picea engelmannii | reverse complement strand
TAGAACTTGAAGAAGAAGGAGAAGAAGGTGGTGAAGGTGGTGAAGGAGGAGGCTTTGAAGATTCTCCTTTCCCTTCACTTTTCCCCTTCATAAAAGGTTCTCCTAGAACAAGTTTCTTTTTCTCCAAGAAATCGTCATATAACACTTTGACCATTTCTGACATGGAGAAAAATGCTTCTTTGAACTTTCTAGTTCGTGGAGAAGTTTCTTCTTCAATTGCCATTCTTTTCTTCCTCAACACTCATTCTATCTCTGAAATGAATTCAGCCAATGATCCTTCTCCTCTCCGAGATTTGGATCTTGTGAGCATCCAATCCTGCACTTGTTAAACCTTCCAATAAAACCAAAGCTCTGATACCAAAATACTTGATCCAAAAATGAAAGGTATTAATAACAAAATGACATTAACTTGAAGCTCACGAATGATTAAATAGTTCATCCATCATTAACCATGCTGCAAATAAGAGAATATAACAACAATAATAAAGATAAATAGACATAAATAACTTGTTAACGGAGTTCACCAATGTGTGACTACGTCCCCGGTCCCGCTTCCAAGCGGAGGACCGATTTATTGATCTTTAATTCTCAAGTTCTCTTTAAAATTGTTCTTTGTTGTTACAAACATGATTTTGATCTTTTGTACAAGACCTCCTTATGCATATGCATACATGCCTCAACTATCTCCTCTCAAAACATGACTCAATGCCCCTTAAAACATGAGAAATGGGCCATTAGCCAAGCTGCTCTTCACATTCCCTTCATACAAAAATTACCCTCACAAGCTCAAAGGGCTTGGTTTATATAGTTTTTAGGCTCAGTTATGGAACCCCAACTTCCCACAAATATCTGGCCACTTTTTGGGATCAAATCCCCCTCCAAATGGCCAAGAAATCTCCAAAAAGGCCCAATATGGGCCAAAACTATAGAAAAATAATCACTCTATTATAAAAATTGAATTAATCCCCTAAAGGTTGGGTGCACGCCCCTTTTCCAGGGTCATATGAGTCCATATGGCCAAGCGCCAACCCACATGGGTTCTGCCCGCTGACCCCTCCTCTGAACACTGCTGGTCATATGGCGCATGCACAAGACCGAGGGCCCGATCGGGCAGATAATCCCTCGCCAATCAGCCCTGAACGCGGTCACCACTCCTGGTCTCATGGTGGTAGTCCCCTGGTCCGACGGTTGGTTGAGTGTTGGTCTCGTTGATCATGCCTTGCCTTGTGGTATGGTGTAAAGCGTCGAGGTTGGAATGTATGCGGTAGTTGATGTGCAATGTACCAAGGCTATGTCATGGTTATATGGACAAGAAACAAGATCGCGGGTTGGGGCTAGACCCCAGTCCTTTCCGTCTCCGCCCAAACCACACTTACACTTTAATTAATATAAAGCGCCCATATATGTTAAGTTCTATCGTGGGTGGGTTGGTAGCCTGACCCTACCCAAAACACTTCACCCATGCCCGAAGGTCGCAGGTTCGACTCTGATGGAGTCCAAATACATTTTACCACTACAACCAATAAAGGGGTGCCATGTGGCACCATTTAATTCACCCATGATGGTGACAATTATCAAGCAATCATTCGCCCACATCTGCCCAGTCAACAAACCTATCCTCTACCATGTCATTGTATGATCATTTTCCACGTGTCACCTCCAAATGATGCCACATCATCATGATGACTTCATGCTGATGTCAACGTTGACTTTGACTATTGACTTTTTGCATGTTTGGGAATTTGATTAGAACGCGATAAATTTCGCATACTGTTTCCATTTGAGGAAGTAAATATATGGCCGGAATCAATGAGACTAGACGGATGCAATGGAATTGGTTTCGTCTGATTCCGATAACTTTTATTTTTGAGCATTTTCTGGACCCGAGGATCCTCCTAGATCATGGTTTAAGGCCTAGTTCAGGGACCAGTGCCCTATAAGCTTAATTTTGGGCCGATAGCCAAAGAACCATCCCTTTTGTTAAAATACCCATCCATGATGAAGAAGACCCCTCAACCTCATATGTATGCGATATGGATCATAGGAGAAAAATCTCCTCTAGTTACTCCTAGATGTTAGGGGGTAACAAGCTAGAAACACTAATGCTGGAAAATGCAGAGAGAAGTATGGAAGGAAATCACTTGAAATTCATTGTTGTAGGTGTTGAAGTTAGTTGGGTTCAATAAAATATGTTGAAGCTACTTTTGCTGAATAAAAGAGTTATGATGGATCTCCAAGAGTAATCCATGTCTGGACACATGTAGCTCAAATTTCTTGTTAGACAAGATTTGAATGTGATCTCTAATATGTGTGTGTGTGTGTGTGTGATATCCAATATATATATATATATATATAAGAAAACAAACACTATATCTACTACCATAAAATATATATCAATGATAAATCTAAGTAGAGAGATCATAGTACACTCAAAGGGGATGATGCCTCCCTTGCCCTAGTTGTGATGAAAAGTTATTTGAGGTTGTAGGGTTGAATTGTTGAAGGTATATATATATACATAAGAAAAAAAACACTATATCTACTACCATAAAATATATATCAATGATAAATCTAAGTAGAGATATCGTGGTACACTCAAAGGGGATGATGCCTCCCTTGCCCTAGTTGTGATGAAAACTTATTTGAGGTTGTAGGGTTGAATTGTTGAAGGTATGATTGGAACTATGCCAATGAAGATGCCTTGGGATGAATCAACAAGTCTTCAGAGTTGGATCCATGCTAATCACAATAGGTCCATGTAGAGGCATTATATATGATCAGGGAAAGTAGCCTAAGAGCATGGAAGAGTTGGAATATCAAGATGTTTCGCTAATTTGAGTGTGCATTTCCAAATTAGGGTTTCAAAGAATGCAGGTTGTTCAATAAAAATCAGGAGGCTTTACAAAGATATGTTGAATCCACATAGATGATTCCACAACTATAGGTTATGAAATGTGACTAACAAATTGGTATCTTGAGACAAAGACCAAGGTAGTGGTGGTTATCCCTCACCATGGAAAATTCATGTCAAGTAAGGTTGTACTTGAGATAATGACCTAGAAAGAACTATGCCACTGATAGAGTGACCAAAGAAATAGGTGAAGGGAGATGATTATTTTCTTCAGTGTTTGAGGGACAAGGGAAAATAGAGAAAGAAAGGGAACATGAGCATGAGAATCTAGGATATGAGAAGAGAATATCAAATATGGAAGGCATTTCCTTAAGCGATTCAAGGTAGGGAAAGAAATAGAAGGATAGAAGAGTTAGGTTCTCTAGAAAGGTTCAGAAGAGGTCCACCCTTTAGGAAAAGGTGGATGAGAGGAAGGGAGAGGGGTCATTAAGGTGAATCACCCATCACAATGACAATGCCCTATATAAGTCTAGGTCTCTAAGTTTTGAGATGTTATGTTGAGGCAACCTATGAGGTAAGAGTGGGTTTAAGGGGAATCTAGAGTTACATCACCCAATGCTTGTGTCAGAGGGAGTGACTTGATGGTTTTTTATGTTGACCTAGGTTCAAGAGGAGGAGTAATTTCGGTAGTTTGAGGAAGGATATCTTGTCTTAAAGAAGTGTTGAGTTTAGATGCATCATCTTGTTTAGGAGAAGTGCACTGTCAAGTCGTAGTAACTTGGAAAAAGGGAGATCATGAGACTTTTTGGGAAGAAGAAGAGTTCTTCTGTCGAAGGAATTGACATTCATTCGAGTTGTGAGTGTTGAGATTATGATAATCGTACCATTTATTTGATTTAGGGAAAAGGTTATCATCCATGCTTATGTGATTAGTTCTAGGAGAACTTATATGAGGAGGGGAAGACCTATTTGTCTTACACTAGTTGGGTGGAGGCACATTAGGTGCTAAAGGAGAAAGTATTTGAGGTAAGGTTGGAGGTCTGGCATGGGGAACACATTGAGGAGGGAAGGGTTTCCTAAGAGAGTCTTTAAGTTTTACAAATTATCTAAGGATTTACTCTTCAAGTTGTCACATGTAGGGCATGTGTTCATCACACATCCTACATGAGGTGTAAGGTTGCATGTTTAATTGTTTTGAAGAAGAGGGTGTATTTGTATGATACCCTTGGCTAGGGGTAGAAGGGATATGTGCCATGTTGGAAGGAAGTGGTGAGTATCCTCCATGGTTAACTTGTATAATGTATTAATAAGGGGAAGGATCCCTATGTTATAAGGTTGGGTAGGAATTGTTTTATGATTTCTTAGACAATTACTCGGAGGCATGTTAATGACATTCATTTGAATGAGGTGAGAGAGTTTGGACACGTTTTGAGGGAAGAGTTGGTCGATACTAAGATCAAATGAGATAGGGAATAAAACACTGGAGGAAGGACAAGAAGAGGACTCCATAGTCACAAGAGACAAGGGGAAATACATAAGAGATAAGGGAGGAACCTCCCTTAAAGTTGTAGGGTTGAATCATCCAAAGTATGAATATAACTATGCCAATGAATATGCCTTAAGATGAATCAACAAGTCTTAAAATTTGGATCCAAGTCCATCATTAGAAGTCCTTGTAGAAGTGTTGGAGATGATAGATGCAAGCAACCAAAAGCATGGAAGAAATTCATGTGCTTGAGAACACAAATCAGTGAGCCATGGGGGACATTCCATTTTTTCTAACTCCTTACCTTAAAACCCCTATAATACCCATAACCTCTATGACCCATATCCATTGAACTCTATAATTTGAAACACAACCCCTATAAACACTATTATTCTAATCCCTAACTTATAAAACCATTAACTCCTAACCTCTAAACCATMTAATCCTTAAACTCAATGCTAATCCCTAACCCATATAACTCATATAATTCCTAAACCCCAACCTACATATATTTCATATTAATTTTAATTTACATAATTTATATTAATTATATTTATATTTATAATTTATATATTTATATTATATTTTGTTATAATTAATATAATATATATTAAAACAACAAAATAATATATATATTAAAAATAACAAAATAAATTTTAAAACAAAATAGATCAAACCAAACTCGCGCCTAGCCTACAGTGCGAGTTGTTATCACTCTAAGAAGCTATTTGAGGTTGTAATTCAAAGATGCTTGGTAACTTAAAGTAAACTTGTTTTTGTGTTTTTGTATGTGTGGATCAATGGGATAACTCAATTACAGTATGGTATTCAGATAGTCAAAATGAGAATCAAATGAACCAGTGCTCTCGAGGACCAATAATCAGATGATAGCTTTTAAGTGGGTGAGAAAACAATGCTTATAAACCAAATACAAATGTAGGGTTTAATAAACAATGATAAGCAACTATTAATCAAGTTATAAGCTAACCAATGAAATGACAATCATTCTGCAGCTAAAACAACTTGAATAAGAGTACAGAAGGAAAGATGAGAATCTGACATCAATAGAGAGAGAAAACTGCGATTTGTATTATCATATGGAAAAGTATGTTTACAATATAGTATATTCTGTATCCAAAATCGAACCCCAGTCCTCAGACTGAACCCCCCCTATTGTCCATCAAAATGATTTGGCTTTCTAGTCTTACATAACAGTTTCAAAATCCTATAAAGGAGGATCAGAAAACTAAAAATAGAAAGTGATCAAAATAATTTACCAAATAATAGGATCAAATCCTATCTTAAATAAGTCAAATCCTTATCCAAAATCTAATGTCTTCGACAACTACTCTGCATGCTGGAGGATGTAGGAATATTCCTTAAGTTCTATCCACCATCTGGACTATGAGTCATTACTTCAAAAGCTGAATATAAGGTCAAAGTTGACCAAATCTTCCACCTGCAAGAAAATACCCCAGTTTGCAGTGCAATATATTACAAAAACTTGATTTGCACTACAGACTGGCTTTTGATAACTGTATTTGAGCAATATAAATGGAAAATGGTTTTGATAAATGTATCAAATGTTGGAGAATGAAAATAATTTCTAAAGTCTTTTTGAAATTTTCAACCACTGCTAGATATTAAATCTCTTTATCTTGGAGGAGAGCATCTTCTGTTACTTCTGAACTAAAAGTGTTGATCCTTTGGGGCCTCTGCAACTGCTGAATGAGCACATAGCTAAATGGTTTGCATGAGTCATTTAGCTTTTCCTTCAATATTTATTGTGATTGAGTCTATTTGTTGTTGGAAGAGATGAATTTGATTGCCCAACAACTGGTTGCACATCCTCAAAGATCACTTTTCCTTATGCTTTCAAAGATTCCAAAAACTGGTTCATTTTCTTTAATTACATGCCTGCACCTTTAGAAGGAATAGTAGCAAGTGCATATGTCCATACCATTTATCATTTCCATCCAAGAATCAGTAATAGGATCATAGGTTTCATTACCAATGTCTTCAATCTAGCCATAATTTGATCATTGATACACATGCTTTTTCCTTCTTTCCCGATCCTCAGAACACTTCAAATGAAATAAAGATTAAAATATGGATAAGGAAGATTGGTTGCAGCTGTTGTTTATGTAGACAAACAATAAACAATTAACATTAATATTTGACTGTAAAATAGGTCAAATAGCCAACTATGGACAAATGGATATGAGGTCGAGGTTACTTTCTTCTGAATAATGCCAAGCACCCTACTATGAAACTGTTTCTGTCATGCAAATACTAATTTTGGATGTTTTCCCCTTTCTGAGACTGTGACAAACATCAAGATAGCATGACATATTTTGGCTCAATTGTTGCATTATATTCTTACTTCTTTACCATCTCTGACAAGAAGATTTAGCAGTTGTTGTACATTTGGCTCTCGGTCACAGTCAATGATTTAATCATCGCAAGGATACATTATGATTCTTCTATGTTTGCATTAACAAATACCCTCCTAACCATTATCTTTCTAGCTCATGATTCAAAATCTTGTAATATTGATAGACTTGTGCAATTGTGATTCTCTCTTCGTGCCTGAGGGAGAATGACTTCATCAAAGGCAAAGATTATCTCAAAATTCATTCTAGAAATCCATTCTTTATGAACATATGAAAATATTCAAACAACAAGCCGAAACAGGTATGGGTAAGTAAAAATGGCTGATCTCCTCATCTATGTATTTTGCAATTCATCGACCACATGAAACATGAGAGAAAACTTATTTTTAGAAGATCAAGAGCCCTTTCCTCTTTTACAAATCTGAAACACTTGATGTCATATTTTTTCTTCAATGAAAATGTTGTTTCCAATGAGAAGAATGAGGTGTTGTCATGTTTTGTTAATAAGGATCAAAGATCCAGGTTTTAATGATCGCAGAAGTAGAGAAAGAAATAAGGCAATGGAAAAACAAAGAGTAGAGAAATGAAAGTGTCTCCTATGTAAAGCTAAAAACACCATCAAATTCTTGAATCATTTCTGATAAATGTGGAATGCTTCTTCCCTGAATCCAGACCCTTCTAAATTCAAAACCTTGAAAACCCTAAGGTGATGTGATTCATCTGAGCAACAACAAGTTCTCGGTGCAAATCTACCTGTTCATGGTTCTTTTCTCGTGGCCATATGCTTTCAACCTGTCAAACATTCAAACAATGCATATATTTTCACCACAAGACACCTATGCAAGTATTTGCCAAACCTTTGCATGATTTTCTTACAAATTTTGACCATCGACACCTATGTAAGTTTCCCACTGCCACTTCAAATTTGTGCATTGATAAATTATAGATTTGAAAATTGGCGCATTGGGTTTCCATAACCCGTGGCTTAGATATGTTGCATGGCATGTGTATGTCGATTGTTTGCATTGACATGTGGACTAGGCTTGATTCAAAATGCATTTGCATATAAATCATTAAAAAATGAAATAGAACTTGGTGCAACATGTGGCTTGACTGCTAAGTTGACCCGAGAGTTGGCCTATGGTTTCCTAAATTTTAGTGAAATCAAATAAAACTAGAAGCTAGATTAGGCTTAGGCATATGTACATAGACCTTTAAAATATAGGTATACTAGGACAGAGGACTAGGGGCATAAGAGCATAGAGCATGATTAAAGTCTTAAGTCACTTTGCACACACCATCTTATTTTAATTATTTTTTTACAAAAAACTCGTATAAGCAAAAAACTAGAGAAACATTTGATCATTTTAGTTTTGCAGGTCAATATGGCAGATCCAAAGGCATCTTTGGGAAACGATGAAAAATAGGAGCTGATGAGGAACCTAGAGGTTAAGACACTAACCAAAGGCTATGAAGGAAAATGAGTGAAACAGAGAGAGAGAGATAAAAACGCTCTAAAAACCCATTTATTTTGGTCGCTAACATCTGGCTCCAACTAGGATGGAGACCTCCCTGCGAGGCTCCAAGAACCTAGTAGTTCTAGTCGCCTTATCTATTGGGCTATGGAGTCATCTGGCCTATGGAACTCATTCTCTAAAAATATTCAAGACCTATGCAACTCATCTCCTGCAAACCTATAGCCTGCATGAAGCCTGCTGGTAGCTTGCTCTGATTATTCAACAAAAACTAAACTAGAAGGATCTACTTGCTCAGATGAAGAGCTTATTTTCTTCTACCTACTCCTACACTAACCAATAGAGGCAATTTGATCAAGTAAATTGAATTTCCAATGCAGCCATATCAGAAACTGATTTACTAATATCATACTTGATCTTGACCCGAACAATATAGGAAACCATAGCATGCAAAAATATAATTTGAACACCCGACAAAGCCCACTTTCACTTGACAAACGTATTTGGACATTTATGTTGCTTATAGAATCCAAATAGTCAGCAATAGGGTCATCAAAGTTACAATGAAATACCTCTCCTTACTATTGTTCCAACTGAAAAATGAAATGTTGTTTCAGGCTGCCTTTAATGATCTCAATGCTTAATGTAGATTTCTCAACCTCTGTCGGAGAAACATATAGGATGGACTACTGATCTGGACCCTTCTTTTCATCATCTTCAATTTTTTCAGAAGGAAAAATATGATTTTCATGACAACCTACGATAGTAGATGCATTTGGTACAATGTCAAAAGCATCACTAAGGTTATCATAGTGTGGATTACTAATATCTCGATCATAATGAAGAGTATCCTCTATAGAAACATACTCTTCATGAGTGTCTAATTCTTTATTCAAAAGATTTAATTCATGACAACACTCAGGATAGAGAAAGTCATTTGAAAATTGATCTTTACAAAACAAATGAAAAGCAGCATGAAAATCTGCCAAAGAGATGACACTTTCACTTGGAAGAGACCAGCACCAGTCAAGAACAATCCCCTCTAATGAATGCCTGAAAAACTTAATTTGAACATCCTCATGTACAATTTCAAGCCAATGAATAAAGTCATGAAAATCTAGCAAGTGTTCAGCTGACACTTCCCATTCTTCTCCTCGAAACCTGGGAAGGCTGCATTCCCATTCATCTCTACTAGGACCTAGATGAGGGTAACCAGAAATACTTGAGAAATTGAAAAATGCATACCTCTTCGCTAAGATCTGGTTCATTTCATACCAGTGGAGTCGCCAACAGATCCATCCTTCATGGAGTCGCCAGATAGATGATTACAACCAAAATACTATCTAGACTTTGTCTATCATCAAATCTGGGTCTGTGTCGTCTCCCAGGGAAGCTGAGCTTCAATCTGCTCTCCCCGACAACGACGCCAATTTGTTATCACTCCAAGAAAATCTTTAAGGTTGTAAGTCAAAGATGCTTGGTAACTTAAATTAAACTTGTTTTTGTGTTTTTGTATGTGTGGATCAATGGGATAACTCAATTACAGTATGGTATTCAGACAGTCAAAATGAGAATCAAATGAACCAGTTCTCTCAAGGACTAATAATCAGATGATAGATTTTAAGTGGGTGAGAAAACAATGCTTATAAACCAAATACAAATGTAGGGTTTAATAAACAAAGATAAGAAACTATTAATCAAGTTATGAGCTAACCAATGAGATGACAATCATTCCTTAGCTAAAACAACTTGAATAAGAGTACAAAAGGAAAGATGAGAATATAACATCAATAGAGAGAGAAAACTTTGATTTGTATTATCATATGGAAAAGTATGTTTACAATATAGTATATTCTGTATCCAAAATCGAACCCCATTCCTCAAACTGAACCCCCCCTATTGTCCATCAAAATGATTTGGATTTCTAGTCTTACATAACAGTTTCAAGATCCTATAAAGGAGGATAAAAAAACTAAAACTAGAAAGTGATCAAAACAATTTACCAAATAATAGGATCAAATCCTATCTTAAAGAAGTCAAATCCTTATCCAAAATATAATGTCTTCGACAACTACTCTGCATGTTGGAGGATGTCATAATCTTCCTTAAGTTCTATCCACCATCTGGACTATAAGTCATTGCTTCAAAAGCTGAATATAAGGTCAAAGTTAACCAAATATACCACCTGCAATAAAATCCCCCATTTTGCAGCGCAATATACTACAAAAACTTGATTTACACTGCAGACTGGCTTTCAATAACTATCTTTGAGCAATATAAATGGAAAATGGTTTTGATAAATGTATCAAATGTTGGAGAATGAAGAGAATTTCTAATGTCTTTTTTGAAATTTTCAACCACTGCTAGATATTAAATCTCTTTATCCTGGAGGCTGGCATCTTTTGTTACTTCTGAACTAAAAGTGATGCTCCTTTGGGGCCTCTACAACTACTAAATGAGCACATAGCTAAATGGTTTGCATGGGTCATTTATCTTTTCCTTCAATATTTATTGTGATTGAGTCTATTTTTTGTTGGAAGAGATGAATTTGATTTCCCAACAACTGGTTGCACATCCTCAAAGATCACTTCTCCTTATGCTTTCAGAGATTCCAAAAACTGGTTTGTTTTCCTTAATTACATGCCTGTACCTCTAGAAGGAATAATAGCAAGTGAATATGTCCATACCATTTAGCATTTCCATCCAAGAATCAGTAACAGGATCATAGGTTTCTTTACTAATGTCTTCAATCTAGCCATAATTTGATCATTGATACACATGCCTTTGCCTTCTTTCCTGATCCTCAGAACACTTCAAATGAAATAAAGATTAAAATCTGGACAAGGAAGATTGGTTGCAACTGTTGTTTATGTAGACAAACAGTAAACAATTAGCATTAAGATTTGACTGTAAAATAGGTCAAATAGCCAAAGATGGACAAATGGATATGAGGTCGAGGTTACTTTCTTCTTAATAATGCCAAGCACCCTTCTCTGAAACTGTTTCTGTCATGCAAATACCAATTTTGTATGTTTTCCCCTTTCTGAGACCATGACAAACATCAAGATAGCATGGCATATTTTGGCTCAACTGTTGCATTATATTATTACTTCTTTACCATCTTTGATAAGAAGATTTAGTAGTTGTTGTACATTTGGCTCTCGGTCACAGTCAATGATTTAATCATCGCAAGGATACATTATGATTCTTCTATGTTTGCATTAACCAATACCCTCCTAATTTTTACCTTTCTAGCTCGTGATTCAGAATCTCTTAATATTGCTAGACTTGTGCAATTGTGATTCTCTCTTCATGCCCGAGGGAGAATGACTTCATCAAAGGCAAAGATTAGCTCAAAATTCATTCTAGAAATCCCTTCTTTATGAACATATGAAAATCTTCAAACAACAAGCCGAAACAGGTATGGGTAAGTAAAAATGGATGAGCTCCTCATCTATGTATTTTGCAATTCATCGACCACATGAAACAGGAGAGAAAACTACTTTTTAGAAGATCAAGAGCCCTTTCCTCTTTCAAAAATCTGAAAAACTTGATGTCATGTGTTTTCTTCAATGAAAACACTGCTGCCAATGAGAAGAATGAGGTGTTGTCATGTTTTGTTAATAAGGATCAAATATCCAGGTTTTAATGATCACAGAAGTAAAGAAATAAACAAGGCAATGGAAAAACAAAGAGTAGAGAAATGAAAGTGTGTCCTTTGTAAAGCTAAAAACACCATCAAATTCTTGCATCATTTCTAATAAATGTGGAATGCTTTTTCCCTGAATCCAGACCCTTCTAAATTCAAAACCTTGAAAACCCTAAGGCGATGTGATTCATCTGAGCAATATCAAGTTCTCGGCGCAAATCTACCTGTTCATGGTTATTTTCTCGTGGCCATATTCTTTCAACCTGTCAAAAATTTGAACAATGCATATATTTTCACCACAGGACACCTGCACATGTATTTTCCAAACCTTTGCATGATTTTCTTACAAATTTTGACCATTGACACCTGTGTAACTTTCCCACTTCCACTTCAAATTTGCGCATTGATAAATTATAGATTTGAAGCTTGGCGCATTGGGTTTCCATAACCCGTGGCTTAAATATGTTGCATGGCATGTGTATGTCGATTGGTTGCATTGACATGTGGACCAGGCTTGATTCAAAATGAATTTGCATATAAATCATTAAAAAATGAAATAGAACTCAACGCAACATGTGGCTTGACTGCTAAGTTGACCCGAGAGTTCGCCTATGGTTTCCTAAATTTTAGTGAAATCAAATAAAACCAGAAGCTAGATTAGGCTTAGGCATATGTACATAGACCTTTTAAATATGTGTAGACTAGGACAGAGGGCTAGGGGCATAATATCATAGAGCATGATTAAAGTCTTAAGTCACTTTGCACACACCATCTTATTTTAATTATTTTTTTACAAAAAACTCGTATAAACAAAAAACTAGAGAAACATTTGATCATTTTAGTTTTGCAGGTCAATATGGAAGATCCAAAGACATCTCTGGGAAATGATGAAAAATAGGAGCTGATGAGGAACCTAGAGGTTAAGACATTGACCAAAGTCTAAGAAGAAAAATGAGTGAAACAAAGAGAGAGAGATAAAAACGCTCTCAAAAACCCATTTATTTTGGTTGCTAACACGAGCGACAAAAGAGAAAGGGACAGAGCCACAAGATACCCTAGTGGATACAGTAGAGGATACACAGTGCGAGTGATACACTAGAGGATACATAGTGCAAACGATTCCGTAGCGGATACACTAGAGGATACACAATGCGAGCGACAGAGCTGCGGGATACACTAGTGGATACACTAGAGGATACACTATATAGCCTACATTGTGAGCGACAAAGATGGATACCCTAGATATCCCATAGTGGTAATGAAAGAGGAGACCCTAGCGACAAAGGACATGAGCAATTCGTCCAAAATTGATACTTTTTCCTCTAGCATCAAGTTGATTATATAAGGTTGCATCTGAACTGTTTGATGAAACAAGTGAATGAAATTGTCTACATGAATGAGAAAAATATTATCATTGATTTGTTTGTATGAATGTGTTAAGGATTAGACCATGATATGGAACCCTTATCCATTACCAGCCTTTGGGGTATTCTTGGTATGTTGATACATGTTCAAGTAAGGGCACACACTAATTAAAGTTGTAATGCAAAACACTACAATTTGTACCAAGCAACCAACCAACCTATAGGAGGTACCTATTTTACTAATTCATTTGTTTCATATCGAAGGTTCTATATTGTTGGAGTTTATTCCAGCCTCATACCCTATTGGTTTACCTCTTGTTTGAGCTAGAAGGAAAGCTACAAGTTAATGATCCCATGGGAATTGGTTTACCCCTTTTCAACACCCCTTTTAAAAATTGGTCTATTTTATCTAAATATTATGATAAAGAGACTAAAACCCAAGGGGAAGAATAATCTCTTATCTAATAAATATTAACAATGAAGACCAAGGCCCTACAATAATGGGTCCTTATGGGATAAACCTTCACCAACAAGATCAACTATAGCTTCACAAACGTACTCAATACTCTTGCTAGGATTCCTAAAATGGATAGACAAAGAAATGCATGAAATAGAGGAGAGGAGTTACCACAAACTAACAAAGTAAGAAGGAGAGGAGTTACCCCAAAATGTCTTCCTTCCAAGTGGTAGTTTTTACCCTTCAATGGATTGATCTTGGTAGTTTGTAGAATACTTGAGCATTCACAATCAATCTTTATGCACCAAATAAAAACCAAGATAGAAGAGATTCAAGAATTGACACCAACGTCCATAAATACATAACTCTTATACATCCATATGCTCCAAAAAATATATTTCAATTAAGATCCAATGATTGGAAGATCCAAAAATACAATGATGACTACAAATGAGGAATGGATACTCCTTATATAGATTTGAGCTCAACTCCATTTACAATAGAATAATAATATCTCATGTGAAATCCTTAGATTTAGCGTAGAGAGGAGTGAAGAATTATTTCATCCAACTAACTAATATTTTTTGTAAAATAAATAGGTGGTCAAGCCACATGTACAATACTCCAATCAAAATAGGCCCAAGAGAATGGGATGCCTCCATCAAAGAGGCAACAAGATTAGTCAAAGATGCAACATGTAGCCTCCAAAATCCTCCAAGTTGATAGATCCAGAACCAACTCCTCAAAGTAGGCAATGAAAACCTCTTATTTATCCTCCAAGGTGGAAACGTAGCTCCCCAAAGTGAAAAATATGAACAAGTAATGAGTATAATCCCTCAAGAGTGGACGAATCCCCTAAATTAAGCTCCAATGGTCATGTGTGAGGTATCCAATGTGTAACCTCCTTCTCAAATCATTTCAATCATATACTCAAGTCAACGGAAGTCCAAGAAGGTCCATATGTGCTAAATATAATCCCCAATGGCTACGTAATGGATCCTCCAAGGAGGTCATCCATAAAACTATGTGACACATGCCTCCAAATGCACAAGAATGTTGACCACTCCAATATTTGTGATGTGGCATGGAATGAGAGGTTCATGTGCATGAAGAATATCCCCAAATTGCCTATGTCATTATGACCAATGCCTTGAGAGTTGTAAGATTGCATCGAGAGTTGTGAACGAACTCAGGAGTTGTGAAGATACCTTGGGAGTTGTGAAAATTGCAAATGTCATAATGAAGCCCATGCAATGTCCACTTAGCCACAATATCCATTCACCATTAATACAACCAATATGTAATCATGGCCTTTGAATAAGGGTTTGTCCCATTTATCCTTTTTGGATGGAGTGAGTCAAGTTAATTAAAAAAATTGTCCTTTTTTGGATGGAGTGAGTCAAGGTAATGGACAACAAAAACAACATCACTTATACCATTGTCAATAAATCGCACCCATGCCTTATCCTTTACAATTTTGTAGCCATCGATGGGTTATGAATCAACAACAACTCTCATATTTGTTACTTAAAAATGTACTTTACTCTCAATTTGTCGCTCCCTTTTGACATATATAGGACACCTTTACCTTTCTACCATCTCTTCTTCTTGGTTTGAGGAATCACATCCTCCACCTTAGCCACCTCGGTTCCCTCTTCCCTAGTCGTGACCTCCATTGGTATTATCAATGTTATTAGGGTCAACTTAAGTGTTCAACATATGCATTGTAGTCTAGTATTGGCATATTCATGTATTTGAAATAATATTCATATTTACAATGAGGGTAGTATTTTCGGTGAGTTAAAGTTCCACCTTTATTGTTCATTTTTTTAATAAATACCATGATTTGGGTTGTCTTTAAATTGTCCAAAAAATCTTAGGGTAAAGTTACATGAGAAAAATTCCCAACATAGAAGTGGAATCCTAATTTTTTGCATAGTTCCTATCGCATTTGGGTCAATTTTTCACTGGAAAAATAGATGATATGAGTGCCCCTTATCCCACTCTAACCATTTCAAGTCCAAATCTCAAAAATATGGAAAAAACTAGACAGGGAGAGTCATAGAACATGAATTTGTAAGAAACTAAAAATATCTCAAAATGCTTTATCTTTCTTGGTGTTGATGTCATTTGACTCCAAACATGCCCCTATAATGCCCAAATAGTATACAAATAGTAATAGAGCATACAACAATTGTGAAAGAGTAACACTATGGTAATCATTATGAGCTTACTGTGATACTAATAGGATACTAGTAATGAACTAGTGTTACATCTTGATGACTGACTATTTCTGTCATTAATGGTGTTATAGGACGTACAAGAAAATAGGTATTTGTCAGATCTATCTTCATTGAGTGAGGGAAGTTCAGGTAGAATAGAGGAAAGTGAGACATCTAGTAGGTCTAACAGGTGAAGATCAACTAGAGGTGAGAAGATCAGAAGAAAATTCCATAGACACATGGAATATTTTTTTGCAAAAGGGGAATCATGTTCTTATGATCATGAGAGCATATATGACATCAAGGTGCCCTTGAGGTACACACATATAGTGAAACAATGGGTACCCAAGGATCTTCCTGAAATAAACACTGAGTTTTGTGTAAATGAAAGGATATACCAGATTGCTCCATCGTCATTACATGGTTTGGGGCTATTTTCCATGGATGGCATAAAGGTATGATATGACAGATTAATTGAATTGATGGAGTACATTTGAACCTGTTATATCTACAAATATTGGATATGAATAGTCCAATATAAAAAAAGTATGCGAAGATATGGCTTGGCTGCAAATTATATACAACTAAAAGACAATGATCAAAATAAAGGAGAAACTATCTATATTGATGGAAGGCCAAAAGAAACGGGGAATATTGTAGGGTTTATAAAAAGTACATGACCCACGACCACAAATAAGCGACCCAATTGTGTATTTGAGGGGTGTGAAGGAAACTGTGTATTCGTATGTGCAATAAAATCAATAGCTGCAAGGGAAGAATTATTGATTGATTAAAATCAGAATCAAATAGATACAAATGTTTCTATTATGGGGGGCTACATATACTAATTTACCCAACCTGTAAGAAATGACTCTCATATTTTATGATTTTCATTATGTTCTTTACGATGTTAATCCATTTGGAGAGATTTGGTATGTTTAGTACTCAGTGTGTCCTATTTTTGTTATCAACATTTGAATTTCTCATAAATTTGAATTTATTTCTCATGATAATGATCACGGTTCTAATTTTAATGTAATGTGGCACGATGATCGTGGTAAATCAAAAGTGGCCTCAGAACAGGTAAATGAACAACAATTTTTGAATTGCATTTAATGTGCATTTTATTTCTGTGGCGATCAATTATTTTATTTGTTTACATAACTGAATTATCATTTTTTTGGTCGAATATGTAGTCGGCGGGACCTGATGTTGATGATGATTCACTCTATGAAAGGGATTTGTATGAATCCCTCAACCCTATGGTTTTAATTAGAAAAAATATCAAAAAAGGAAAAACAAAACTAGCTCACTTGTTAGATATTCTAGATCAAACTCCAGAGGTCGAAGAAAGGATCAAAGAATTTATGACAAGGCTTAAGACATATAAGGTAATAACCATAATTTCAAGTGGTTTTATTTTTATGTCATAAGATCAATTATGAAATCTTGATTTTTAACTTTTACATTATCTAAACGAAAAAATATTTTCTTTCTTATATAGAGATTTTTGGATCCTGCTGACACCAGCATGCATGGTATCGGTAGTAGTGGCGTTGCATAGATGCCATAGGGTCCCGACACAGGCCCTCGTATAGCTTCAGGGATGCAACTATTCATATCTCCACCTTCCACACCATTAGGTGGGAGCCACGACATGCACACCGAGGAAGCGACCACACAGGTAGGCTCTGGAGGTGGTGACGGAGATGAGGCCGATGATTTGACAAACTATATGGTTTCTTTTCCTAAATCAAGACGTGTGGCCAGCATAGGGACCCTTAAAGGAACCTTTATGGTCAATGAGGAAGGGCTTCCATTAAAGCAGGTTAAAGTCCGAGGTAATTTTAATTTTTTATTTTTTTTATGTTCTCTATGTAGAAAAATATATATCATCTAAATTATTATTTTTAAATTAATAATCATATAATTATTTTGCGTGTACAGAACAACAATTTTTACAGGTCTTTGAAGAATAAGGCTTTTCTTATTTTTGGGCCCACCATACGGGAGAGGTGGAATTCCTAGAATTCCAACCTCAAAAAAGAATTGATGGATTATCTAGAAATCCTTTTTGGTGTAGATACATTTAATAAGACCTTGGCCACCGCTGCAACTGGCCAATATTTAAAATATACACGAGAAACATATAGGAAGCACTTGAAACAAAATGATAAGTACGAGCGTCCTCTGATGATTCTATAGAGGGAGAGGAAGGTCCTCATTAAGGACACAAAAGAGAAGAAATTGACAGATGAAGGAAAAACACTCTCTAGTCCCAGAAGGTAAATTACAATTTCAATTGAATACCTTCAATTTTTTTTAGATGTAAATAAAATTTTCATATATATTAACATACTTGAAACTTTTGATGATAGGTTGAATGACACGTCAAAGTCCACAAAAGTAAAGCTTGCCAAATGTGGCCAACACAGGCTAGGCAAAGGCGACTACTTGAAGTTGCAGTCACGAATTGTAAATACCTAAATATCTTATTTGTATCACCTTAAAACTTTTAGGTAATTGCAATGAATAACATAAAAAATACATACTCTTATGCAATGCAGGGTGACGAGTTTGGTACTGAAACCACGGAGGAAGACCTCCAGCTTGGTTACAAGTACGACTATAAAGCAGTATCTAAACGCCGAAAAATCTTGGGCCAGATACCAATAACCACTTTGTAGGATAAGATAAATAAAATTCAATCCAAATTAACCTTTATTATTAAAATAATACAATCATGTTGGATATTATTAATATTTACAACTTTGTTTTAATCAGGGGAGCAACATTGTCAACGAACGCACTAGTATTGGAGAGTAGTGCATTGATAGCAATTTGCAACCATAAGATGGTTTTGATCCCATTCGGTCCCAATTTTCCACGGGGGCGCAACCCCACGATGGTGCTATGACCGAGCTGGCACATGATGGTAATATGGATGTATTTTAATCATATACTTAATAATTTTGTAGTTATACATTTTTGTACTTCTATTTTTTTTACTTATACATTTATGATTTTCCTTATAAATTTTGTGGTCTCAATGGAAGAGAATGTTGTACTTGAGGCTCATACAGTTGAATAGGATCAGGTGGGGGAAACCATTCCAACGGTGCTGACCAATGCACTAGGTAAATAATGACATTGCAGGTGTTTTTTTTAATATTACTGAACTAGTTCATTGATATTTAAAAACTGAACATTTAAATTTTTTAGTTTTTTATTTTCTAGGTGATTCCTCATCACAATGGACTCCATTACACTGTGAGTACCCCACGACTAGGCGTGCTCTATGTGAGAGGACGCAATAAAAATTAGATTTTGAAGAGCACCCTGAGAACGAAGATGTAGATATTGATGAAATGATTAGGAACTATAGAGCTAAGAAGAAGAGGCTAGCTAAAAGTACTAAATGATGATGTACATGAATATTTTAATAATTATTTAATATAAAATCTATTTTCACCATATTCCACTCACTCCAAATGGATCAAAGAAATATTTTATTTCATTGTAAACAATATTGAATATTGGTATGTATATATGTTTGTTTTTGCTGTAAATATTTCAATAGATTTATATGTTGGGTATTGGGGAATTGAGAGTGATGTGAGGGGGGTGGGGGGGTCCATAAGAGCTTCCGCCTTCACGTGGTTGGCCATTTTTAGTAGAGAATAATTTATTGGAGTC
>ML790514.1:471030-494748 GCA_009831015.1 Picea engelmannii | reverse complement strand
TCCTTTCAACATATAAGTTTATATAACCATCAATTGTAGTTATGTTTAATGTTTTATGAATTGTTATTTTCGATTGCTAAATTGAAAAATCACCATTTAGGTATGTATAATATTTTGATTATGTCCTCTAGATATTATGGATATGTCAGTGTAGGTTTATGGTTAACCAATGGATAAATCTAACATGAATGTATGGATAAATCTTACATGATTGTATGGATAAATTCTAACATGAATGTATGGCTCTGAACATGTCGCCAAAAATGGTAGTTTCTTTCTGGTGACAAGATATTTGGAGGAATGGAACCTACTGAAATGAACATTATGACCATTTGGAGGCTTAGATATTATGAGATTGCAGTGCACCCAAATTGAAAGGACCGTTTGGAGGCCGAGAGATAGAGATATTGCAATGAACCGTTTGGAGGCCCAGACATCATGAGATTGCATTACACTCCAAAGGGTGCATTGCAATCTCACATATTTCCTCCTCAAACGGTCATTTCAACTCAGGTGTACTACAATATCATGATGTCTGGGCCTCCAAACGGTTCATTTCAATCTCACTATCTATCTGCCTCCAAATGGTCCTCTTTTACGCAACGATACATTTTTTCTCCTTTGGTACAAGATGGAAGCTAAGTAGTATGACTATCTATCATTGGGAACTTTAGGAATCTTCTCACTTCCTTCTGGGAAGAAAATGTCATCCAAATGGTAGGGTTCCTAAGGGATCATCCTTGCTCAATGCTTGGATTGATCCTTGGATATGTTCCTTGGTGGTTGATATAAGTCCCTAGATGTGTCTAGGGCCCCTAGATGTGTTCTAGGGAATCCTTTCTCATTGTTTGGATTGATCCTTGGATGTGTTCCTTGGTGGTTGATATAAGACCCTATATATGTTCTAGGGCCCCTGGATGTGTTCCAGAGAACCCTTTCCTAATGCATGGGTTGATCCTTGGTCTTGTAACTTGGTGGATAAGACCCTATATGTGTTCTAGGGACCCTAGATGTGTTCAAGAGAACCCTTGCCTAATGCATGGGTTGATCCTTGGTCTTGTACCTTGGTGGATAAGACCCTAGATGTGTTTTAGGGCCCCCAAATGTGTTATGGGGAAACTTGGTCTTTGACTAGGTAGATCTTGGTGTAATACCAAGTTGTGTTGATGTGTGATCCTCTTCCTCTCTCCCGGGATGGTCCATGATACCTAGGAGTCCCTATGAAGATGGACATGATCACATTGTTGATGGACCCCCTTACATAGTGATGATAAAGTTTATATGTCATTATGAGACTCATGTGGACATGTTTTTCCATTATGGACCCCCCCTTGACTTTGTCTTAAAAGGTACCCCCTTGTTGTTTTATGTGATTGAGGTTTTATTTATGTGATTGGGGTTTTATATGTGTTTAGGGTTTCTATAAATAATATTAATATTAATTGACATTTTAATTAATATTTTATTAATTAAATGTCAATATTTAATTATAATTTTAAATTTCCCTAACCCCTCTCCCTAACTATAAATAATACCGTACCTTCTAGAATTCTATTACACTCACACTCACTCAATCCTCACTCTCCTATTTGTTGCGGATACCTCAGTTGTTCTCTCTTGATGATGGTGCAACCTCCTTTTGGGACTATCTTTTCAAATCTGAGTTTTGTTTGTTGCAGTTGTCTTATGATGGTCTATACCTTGGAAAATTTGTTCCTAAGTCCTTATGACAGAGATCAAACCCTAGAGATTGTATCCATGAACCTAAAACTATTTATGAGCATATTATAAAGGTTTTCATCCACACATGTGACATGTACATCTTTCTTAGATCAAGAGGTAATCTTGAGGTTTGTCTTTTCACTCATAATTTTTTTTTTTATACTCAAAATTTAATTTAGGTTTGTTTATTTCTTTTCTCATATATGTTGATCTTGTGAACAGAAAAATAAAAAAGGCATTATTTGTTTCTATTTTCCCCTAATTCTAATTACAATTTTCCTATGACTTTGACCAAGGGCACACTACTCTAGAAATCCTCCTCACACCTTCTTGTGACCATTCTTCTTTCTATTCTTAGCCTATACCAAACATCACTAAACAACACAATGCTTGGAATCATACTAAGCTCTCTATTACTAAGCTCTTGTTGTGGAAACTACGTGATATGGCATTCAAAGCATAACTCGTATCTACATGTTATTGAACTCACTATGAAGCTTATGTATGATTAGAGTGGTATCATTCTTAGGAAGATACAGTATGAATATTAAGACTGACTGACTTATTACCTATATTATACCAATCTTATTGAGGCAATGACATCAATGAATATGGGAAAGGTGATTTCCTTGTTTCTCTAATAAGTTGCCATTACATGTTACCAGACGTATTGCTTTCTCATATTCATGCCTATTCAACGGTAAACCTACTACTAGAACCAGTCTAATTTGGTAGTAGAGTTATACAACCATTTCATGAATTATTTCCATTTAATTGATACTCATATGAACAAATAGCATGGACTAGTAATACCTGTATAGACTTATTTACTCCTATTGTGTGATGTATGTACCTGATGAGTGCAATGAATATGGAATAAAGGGGCATATTTTTAATTTTTGCTTATGTTTTATATCATTTCTATGTGATCCTCTTTTTTCTAACAAGAAACACCAAACCACAAAGTTAAGCAATAATCTCATTAAGATATAAGGGATAAGTGGTGGATAAAAAGGACCTAGTAGTGCATCTCACCATTGCATGAGGGGTTGGTCACTAGGCAAATAACTCCCCAAAACTACCTCCGTATGCACATGTGCAATGTTACTAAAGTCTAGTGAAGCTTAGTTACATGTATAAATTCCCCACAAATGATGTTATAATGATCATCATTATGACACTAGTTACAAGATTGCATCAATCCACTAGA
The DNA here is from genome assembly GCA_009831015.1 of Picea engelmannii. Classification (NCBI taxonomy): domain Eukaryota; kingdom Viridiplantae; phylum Streptophyta; class Pinopsida; order Pinales; family Pinaceae; genus Picea; species Picea engelmannii. Next base: position 491,816 of record ML790514.1, on the reverse strand, counting down.
CAACATTAAAATACATTCTAACATATCCCTCATCTAGAAAAGAAAAATCCCAATGCATGCATCAATATGGATATTTAAGTTTTGAAGCTAGCCATATAAATGATTCTTTGAATCTATCCATATGAATGGATCCTTAAGTTTTTCAACTTTATGATTTGGTACAACAAAATTTAGGAAACTTGCTAAGTTCATGAGATGTGACGGGAACAAGTGTAAAGACATTGAAATTGATTGTTATTGATTACAATCAATAAAAATCAATTTCAATGTCATGCCACTTGTTTCTCTCCATGCTCTTGTTGAGTTCTATATAATCCTCTCATTTATTCATATGATTACCCACATTTTATCACTTAATTACAATTCAACAATTCAACCCCAAAGAACTTACCTCGGAGCACCATTTAGCTCTGCAAACTCACCTCTGGATACAGTGCACCATTGGAGGATCGGTGAAGGGGGTCCATCTTGAAGATACAATGATAATTGTAGCCAACCCATAGGTAATGAAAATATTTGCAAAAGCATGTTGGTTTTCATTTTTCGATAGGTTACAAGGCTAGGACCTAGGAATTGGATTGGAATTTGCTAAAACCTTCAACAGTAGGAGGGCATTAGTGCAACAACTTACCCTAATTGTAATTTAAGAGTTCACCAGTTAATCCATAGGGATCACCTTGCAAGGTGGAAGGTGGTTAAATAATTTGAAGCTAACAAGAGATAATTGGCCTCAATTTCTAACAAATCCCTCTCCTATGCCCAACATACAAAAATGAATTCAAAGGGACTTGTTGATTTCACCTTGGAAAGAGGTAGATTTCATCATCCAAAATTTCATAACTTGTGAGGGGAGGTAAAACATGGTCTTTCACTACTTTTTCAAACTCATGATGCACCTCAAGAATGAAGAAATCTTAAACATGACATTCTTCTTGCTCAAAATCTTACCGAAAATGGTTGTCATGGTTCGCAAGAGGGAAAACCATGAGACAAGGTAATACTGCCAAGGTATGATAAAGATGTTGATTATGAATGAGTTGGGTATGCTTCATATCAATTGGGAATTTTTTTTAAAAGGACTAGGGAGAAAACCCAGGGTGAGGGTTATATTTCCTACCAATTGGCCCAGGCACGATGGAAAACAACCCCCTGCATATTCCACCTCAACCCCTGGTACATCTGCTACTATGGAATCACATCATCACTATGATATGAGGGTCTCCAAGGCACCTACAGTTCCAATGTCATAGGAAAAGGAGGTTGTGGAATTACAAGTGGACCCTACTACAAAACTTTTCATTGGTCCATCTCCAATCTCCATCTCCTCATCTGAGTCTGATAGATTAGAGGATTTACAGGCTCAAAGGTTGTTCTCTCCAGAACAAAAAGAACAACAATCTGATGATGAGCTAGTAGGGTTACAATTTCCAAGGTCCTCATCTCCATAGTAGCGGGAAGGACAATTTGATGACAAATGAGGGGATCTATAGTCTCCAAAGTCCTTGTTTCTAGAGCAACAAGAGGTGCAAGTTGATGATCATGAATTAGAAGGATTACATCCTTCTATACCTTTCTCTCCACCATAACAAGATCAATTTGATGATGAAATTGATGGATATTTTCATTCTCCTAAACCTAATCCACACCCAAAGCATGTTGGATTGAGAAAAAGAAGGAGAATCAAAGGTAGCATAGGAAAGCCCAAGTCTTGAATGGTCTCTAAATAATTTCATTTATATAGCCCTAGTTACCAAGATTTATTAAAGGAAAACATAAAATTGAGGTTGTAAAATCAGAAGCTAAAGATAAAGTTGGAAAGAAACAAGTCTAGTGTTCCAATCAATAACCCTCTAAATTCCTTATTAGAAGCCATTGACTCAAAAGAGTCATAAATGAACAATGAAAATGCTTATTCAGAAGAATGTATGAAGCGAGTTCATCAAATAATCAATATTGTATTGGATGACATCATGGTGAATACATATGCATGTATCCAACTAAAACCTGACCTACCTGGATGGCGAGATAAATATGAGCTATTTTATCTTGGGATCATAAAGGAGATCCATTAGCAAGTGATTGAGAAACTGGCGAAAAAATGCTTCTTAACGTATTTAGTCCGGGAGGAGAAGTGGAAGCCAAATTTTAAAGACTGTAAAGTATAGTTGATGCAGGAACAAAACTGAAGGCAACAGACCTATAAATTAGCATTAGAGGCCCTAACTTGTAGGTCTTAATCTCAAGTTTACCCCATTTTTTTACATGAAATATGGACTACCTTTAGGCTTCGATACTTGGCAGTAGAAAAAACATATGAGATCAAACAACCTCAATATTTTATCAATATATTTCTATCCTGTGATTCTCTTTATGAAAACTTATTGTGTGAACTATATCCTTTCAAATTCTACTTGCAATACAGTTCTCAGTGGAACCCCAATCCTTATGTTGGTGATATCCATATCCAAGCATTTTCATCATCCATGTTTAGTCATGTTTAGTGGAAGTAAGCTACATAATTTTATGTCAGGATTGAAGGAAATTCAAGGTTGATCATTTGGTATTAGTATCCCCTACCATCGATTATAATAGTTTATTACCAGAGGTTATTATGATACCTTGGAGACTATGCAATCATTAGATACCATAAAATAAATGATATCTCTAATTACCAAGAAATTTTCAAGAAACATTCCTTGAAAGCATTTTTTATTTCCTGTGACATATGGGAACAACTCCCTAATTAATTTTGGAATAGGAAACTTGTGGGTTATCCATAATTCATTTGATCCCTCAACAGAGAAACATTTTATATAAACTCTATAATAATACATGATGTTAGGTGGCTTGCCCTTGGATTTCACTTTCCCCTTATTTGGTGTCCTATTAGGTTTTACAAGTCACCCATCAAGTAGGCAGAATGAGCAGAAGTTATGCAATGGACTCAAGTAGAAAGAGCACTTGGATTTTATGGTGCAAATTAATTTGGGCATCTAGCCTTCAATTGGGAAGATCTTCACTCCGGTGCTCTTGAACAAGAATAGTAGGTTGCATGAGTACATGCAACAATTTTGGTTGAGGGGAGATGATGGGCTCAAGAAATGATATCTTTTTTCCACCTATAACTATATCTTTTTCTATCACAAGAACCTAGTTTAAACCCTAATCCTTGTTATCATCGCTACTTTGTTGTGTACATATCACAAGGTAAGGAGGATTGAAATTTAGGTTTCTTTCTTGTTAGCATGATTAAATTTAGGGAAGGTTGTGAAATTACTTGTGTTTCAGTGAATGATGAAGGATGTTGTCATAATATATATTTCTAAATAAACCTTGCTAACACAACTTGTAGCAGGAATTTCACAATCTATTTCACAGGGTATCAAATGGCTTCACACAGTTATGACAAGTTGAGGAAGATACCGAACAATTATGGAAACAATGAAGAATATGCCAACTTGTTGTTATTGAGGACAAAGTACTATTCATGTCTAGTGGCATCTGTTCATTCAAGTCCATGATGTTGCAACAATTTGTGCCTATTATTGTCTAGAGGAATTTATGAATATGCCAACCTTCAACCGATCTAGTATTGTACTTTGAAAATAGAGCCACAATGCCTGCATGATTCAAGGTTTGATAAGAAAATGAATTGAGTTTTCTTATCATGTTAATTTTGTTTCAGGAAACTATGATCACTTATGGATCGCAGTGTTCCAAATATTAGTTTGTAATTAAAACAAACCCCCAAGAATATAGGAGCTTCATCATCCCTATTTTTGAACGCAAAGATACTTTGGTTGTGTTATATAAATAGGGCACTCTCATCTTTGGCAGGGGTACATATATTCTTAGTATTCTAACACTCTTTTACTTAATATATATGTCAAAGATCATTAGGGTGCATGATTTCATTTTAAGAGTGTGTGGGAATTCTGTAGCAAGTGCACAAGTTGAACTATTGAGGGGGGGCACTCTAAGGTGAGGTATTGTGTATATTTTGTGTATGTTGTAGTTGTAGTTTAATTTTTCTTGAATGTTATTTATTTATTTTCTTTTAGAGTATTTATGTTGTAGAAATAGGTTATTTCAGTCACGGATTTAGGAACCACTAATAGTTGCAAGTCTAATAAGCATGGAAAAACAATGATATCACAGGATTATGTCTATGATGATTCCTTGGGCTTTGTAACCTAGAAAAAATGATTTAATAACTAGTTATTTGGAATTTTATTAATTTATCTTTTTTAGGTAAGCTATTTAGTTTATTTTTAGGTCAACTCTTGAGTGAGGTAAGCAGGTCCATGGAATTTAATAATTGTTAGTTATTCCTAGATTCACCATCCTAGTGAAGTGTTGGAATTCTTAGTGAAATCCAAATTGTCTAGGAATAAAACCCAAATCCATCTTTGTGATTAGTGATATGTCTACATGTGAAAATTTATTGACTCTAGAACAAGGCAAGAAAACCCATGGATATGGAATAAAAAATGGATTCAAAAAAATGTTATTAAGGGCAATGTCTTCTATAAATAGAATACAATCATTTCTATTTGCAATAGAATTAGTAAACCCTTGTTGGGAATTAAATGCATCCAGGACTTAGTCCACTGTGACTTGGAGAGGTTCCTCAACTTGTTAATGGCATGAGCCTTGTTGGGAACCAAATCCAAGATTCCATCACCATAATCAAAATCCTCTTCACTATATCCGATCTAAACTAATACTCATGGAATATATCATCCATGGTTGTGCAATAATAAGTGCATTTTTGTTATGGAATTTCACTTTGGAACAAGACAAGAAGTTCATGTGGGGATTTTAGAATTTCCCATTTATTGTTCAAAGGAATTCATAAATGGTATGTTGGGTCATGGAATGCAATCATTGTTGGTTATTACTAGATTCACCATTCCCATGAAGCCTTGACATTCTTAAATTGGAATTCAATCATTGGGTCCCCGTTACATCTTGACATTATTCAACAAAATATTGTTGGCATAGGGGCAGACCCAGTGTTCAACTCCAAGAGCGCACCAACAAGACCTAACTACTGGCCCTTTTGGCAACACATGCGAGGCATATGAAGTCTCACTCGAAGTAGCTATGGGGGGTCGTAAGACACAGATGTCTACAAACAAGGGAATACAAAGTGGATCCAATAAAAGAACAACACAACATCTATATGTCAGTTATCAACTTATTCCTACCTCGCACATTTATCTGTTAGATCTAACATAGTAATGGAATAACAATATATCAAGAACAAGAGAACACCACATCAATAACACACAACACCAAGATATGTGTGGTTCACCCTCTCCCTAGGGCTACGTCCACAAAACTGTGCTTTATAATATATTAAGATGAAAGAATACAATTCTTATCTTCGCTCTTAGCTAGTAGATCTTCTCTCTTCTCTCTGTCTTCCCTCCCTGTGCACCCAACTGTAGGGTTGATATTCGCACCCTGCTGAAGATCTTACAACACAGACTTCCCTCACTGCTCAATGCTTCTCTCTCTCACTACAATAATCACTCATAACAATAACAAACTTGGGACTTTTCATCGACCCCTCTTCCCTCATCTAGTTTCTTATTTATATATTACAATGACTCACCGACAGCCTTAGGCTGAAACCTAAGTGTCAAAACCCTAGATACAAAAATCCCTAGGTGTCTAAAACCCTAGGTCAACTTGACCCACGTTTTTAGGGTTTCGCCAGCCTGTCTTTCCTTCCTTCTTGCACGGTACTCCAAAGCATCCAACGGTGGCATTTTTTGCTTGCTGAGTTGTTCATGATCCATATTCCTTTCTAATATGTCATCCTCGATCTCCTCATTCAATGACTTTCTTTCTCTTACTTCACTCTATCTCTTCTGCTCTTCTGCTCACTTCGACCCAGTATCAATCACTGTGTCTTCCGCTCAGTTCACATTCCATCTTTTCTTCCTTAATCTTCGCTTACTTCCATACCCAAAGGCCAATAGGACCCCAACACTCACCTATGACTTGTCTTGAGGCAATTCAGATCTGAACCTTCTATTTTTCTTTGACTTCAGGCTGCATAGAGCATCCTGTGATTTCTTCTCTCTCCTCCCCCACTGTGTGTAGACTGTCTTTTCTGTGTCTAGTACCCAGTTTCAACTGCACCTAGTACCTGGACCCTTCCTCTTTTTCTCTTACTAATGGATGTGAGGTAGCTGGTTGTCATAGTACAGTTTCAACTAGCTCTCGTTCACCAAACTTTCCTTCCATTCTCCATTCAAGGTTTTCAACTGTGCAATTCTTCCTTCTGTGACATAGACAACCTCATATGGCCCCAACCAATGTGTTATGAACTTCCCTAGATGCTTCATGAATTTTATTTCATATACCAATACCAAATATCCTTATTTGAAGGATTTCTTCTTGATGTGTCTATCATGGTAGGCCTTTTCTCTTCCCTTTTGTACCTATTGATGGAATCCTACAAAAAATCTATCATCTTCTAGTTCAACCAACTGCGCGAGCCTCTCTTGAACAATGCCAATGTCATCCATATCTGTAAAGGCTGCGATTCTTAATCTTGGGACCAAATATTCCATCAGGTTAACTTCTTCGAGACCATAAACCAACTTAAAGGGGGTCTGGATTGTTAGCTTCTTGCAAGTGATTCTATAGGACCATAGTACTGCTAGTACTCTTAAATCCTAGTCATCCCTGTTCACACTGCAGATATTCATCAGTGTTGTCTCCAAGATCTTATTGAATGCTTCAACTGTCCCATTCACTTGTGGATGGTAGGGTGTTCTCTTCTGATGATGGACTACAAATTCCTCAGTCAAGGCTTCAACAGTCTTATTGATGAAATGTGTGACTTGATCGCTCATAAGGATCTTTGGGCATCCAAACCTGGTTATGATGTCATCAAATATGAAGCGCGCAACTATTTTTGCAATATAGTCCTTAACTGCTATTGCTTCGACTCATCTGGTCAAGTACTCTGTCGTAGTGATTATGTACCTTGCTCCTATGCGCTTTCCTGGTGGGTTTATATGTCCCACAAAATCAATGGCCCATTTCTAAAATGATTGTAAGTTCAGTTGTGGTGCTAAAGGTATTTCATCTCTTTTGGATGGTTTCCCAACTCTTTGGCATACATCGCAGGCTCTATAGGAGTCCTTAGCATCTCTGTGTAAAGTAGGCCACCAGAGGCCAGCTCTAAGAACCTTCTGTGCTGTTTCTTTTCCTGCGTAGTTTCCTCCTGTGATGCCTTCATGGGATTCTTCTAAAATCAGTGGTCGTTCTGCTTCCATAACACATCTCCTCAGGATCTCACCAGGTCCCATTTTATATAGTTTTCCGGCTATAAGTGAAAATTCTGCAACGCACACTACCAATTGTTTCTTCTGGGTGATTGTATATTCACTAGGTTCCTCTCTTGTTGACAGGAACTGGACTATCTCGACAAAGTGATCATCAATATTTCTAATGGCCAACAATTGTGCATCCGACAATGTATCCTCCAAACTAGTATGTTCCTCTCCATGTTCCAACCTTGATAAGTGGCCAGGTCCTCTGTTCATTCTCCTTGGCTTAACCACGATCTCAAAATCATATTCCTGAAATAGCAGAAGCCATCTACATATTCTCCCCCCCAACACTGGATTGTTGACTAGGTATTTCATCACAGAGCGACCAATAAACATTTTAAAGTGTCCTCCCAGCAAGTAGTGGCAAAAATTCTGCAATGCATACACCATGGCTAACCCTTCTCTCTCAATGGTGGTGTAATTAATCTCAGTTGTTGATAGATTCCTTATAGAAAAGGATAATGGGTGGTCAATGTCTCCAACTCTCGGTTGTGCTAACACAACTCCTAATGCAATAGAATATGCATCGACATGCACGTGAAATTCCTTGCTCCAATCTGGGAAAACTAGGATAGGAATAGTAACCATTTTCTGTTTTAGCATGTCGAAGCTCTGTGGACATTCTTATGTCCAACGAAACTACCAATATTTCTTCAAAATCTTCTCCATGGGTGTTGTGATCTGTGCATAGCCTTTAATGAACTTCCTATATATCCTGTATGTCCCAACGCAATGCGCAACTGTTTGACTGAAGTAGGAGGGGGAAGATCAACTATAATGGAAATCTTAGATGGGTCTACCAGCAGTCCCTTCTTACACATAATATGACCTAAAAACACTCCAAAGGGTGAAAATAAGATGCACTTCTTCAGGTTCAAGGAAATCTGACACTGCTTGCACTTATCCAACATTAGTCTTAAACATTCAATATGATTTTGTAATAAGCTAAAAACAGTCCAATCATCAAAATATGCTTCCAGAAATTTATGTAAAAACTCCTTGAATGCTTCGACCACCACCCTGGAAATGATGGCCAGGGCATTCTTCCAAATGACATCACTATATACTTGTAGGATCCCCATTCTGTTTCAAATGTGACCCTATGGTGATCTTCCTTGGCAATCCAGATTTGATGGTATCCTGAAAATCCATCTGTAAAAGAATATACCTCCTATCCTCCTACATTATCGAACACTTCGTCAGTAAATGATGTCGGGAATGGGTCATGCAAACATGCATCATTCAGCTTCCTGAGATCTACACAGATCCTAATCTCTCTGGTCTTCTTATCCTGCACCACCATAGGGCTAATCCATTCCGACTCTTCAACAGGTTCTATGATTCCTGATTCCAACATTCTGTCGAGTTCAATCTTCACTTTCTCCTTATATTTAGGGTTCAATCTGTAGGGTCTCTGTTTGATTAGCCTTTCATCTGGTTTCAAAGGGATCCTCATCTCTCCCATGGGACCTTTAATACCCTTCATATTAGTGAACTTGGTTGGAAATAAGTCATGATATTCATGCAGTAACTCTATGATCTTGTCAATAGTGGAAGCATCCCAATAATCTCCAACATTTGCAAGCTTCGATATTTGTTTTGTTCCAATATTGATTTTTTTTATTTTAATTTGTTGTTCAATGAAAGGTATCTCAATCCCTGGTCCTTCTATGTCTCTTTGGCCTTTTCTTTCGGTGATGTTCACCTTCCTAGGATCATCGTCTTTGTCAGCATTGATATTGTAACAGCCTTGCAGTTTCTGGAGAGGCGCAGCCCATTCGTCCTCTTCCTATTCCAAGGGAAGGATAGGTGCCTCCTCAAATAATTTATGTCTTACAATTTGTAATGCTTGATCCACTGTAGTATATTGTCTTTCAAACAAAAAGGTATTTACAAAGTTTTGAGTCATACCTTCCCAATCTATAGTGATGAGGTGTAGTTCTTCTTAGAGATACCAATTGATAGGGGTTGTGTCCAGTGTGTTGATGAATTTGTGCACCCACTTCTCTTGAGGAATGCTTCTCCAGGCTTCCTCACAACTTCGCACATGGTCCTTCAGACAACTTCAACTTGTGTACCTAACTTAGCATCCTTCTACTTGCTCTAAAAACCGCATTGTCATGAAAGTGCGACATTGTACCCAGTCTGTAATGTTGTTTTGTGTGTCCCCCACCATCTTGCTAGAGTTGCTTTCAAGGCCTCATCCATTGCCAACAATATTTTTTGTGTTGATACAATCTCTTCAAAGTCCAACAAGAACACTTCTAAATGATTTAGACCATCAAGGGTGGGCAAGTTACTTACTGTTGTGCCGATCCAACGAACTTCTCTGGTTAACCTAGCACATATCCTTGTAGATACTTCATAGATTTTGTTCTGCCAATTATCTAGTGCTTCTTTGGAATCTGATGAACATGCGATGTCACTTTGCAAGCTTAGGTTCCCGTTTGTTGTAGGATTAATGTAATCCTACTGTCTGGATGTTAATTTGTATATTTTTTATATTTCATATGCACAGTCTTCTTCTCTGATGGGTTATGTGTATCTCTGAACTTCATCAAGATCCAAAGTTGCAATGACCCTAAGGCCATCTCCTTCAAATGTCAATCTTATTTTCTTTAAATCAACCACAGTGGAATTATTGAAAGCCCAATCAATTCCTAAGAGAGCAGGGTAAGGATAAATATCATCTACTATCTCAATCACCTCGAAGTCTGCAAATGTCCTTACTCTGTCGATGTCCATAGGGACATGTTCCAATATTCCAAAGGGGCTTACAACTTGCTAATTAGTCATCCTAAGCATGATAGGGGAATAGATCAACTTAGGTTTCCCCATCAGTTCCTAGGTTTGCTTTGTCATGACATTGACCTCCGACCCTAAGTCGAGGACCACATAGTCTATATCATACTCTCCAATTTGAGCATTCAGGTGCAGTTCCTTATTTTTCCTTCTCTTTTTAGCGACTTGGTGTACTACTCTATTCAGCAAGGGATCTATCTTTCATAGTTCGTACTGTCTGATTAAATTTTGTATCTCTTGTACAATGCTTTCATCCTGAATCAATTTAATACAAGTATATAAGAATTCCATGAGCTCTCTTACCTATTTTCCTTCTCTTGGCAGAGCAGACTGATCAAATTCTAGGGGCATTCCACATTCTCTTACTTCTAGTCATGTCTTTGATGAAGAACCCTGGTCTCTCCCAAATTCTTTTCTTGCCTCCTCAATTTTTTTTTTCTTTCTTCACATCAAACACTTATGTCTTCTCTACAACTTTCCACACCCCTGATTCTTCTGTAGTCTTTCTTGGAGTCACTCTGTCTTCTCCTGTAACAATGCCTCCTCTAGTGATAAAAATGACTCTAGGGTCCTATCCATGAGGTTCAACGTATATCAGTTGCACTTGTGGGTTCGCAGCCCATCTTTCCTGAAGCTTTGTCAACAATGCTGGACATTCCTCAATAACATGTTCAAATGAGTTGCAATAATTGCACGTGGTACAAGGGTTCTGGCAGTTCCTTTCCAAATATCATAGATGTGCATAGTTATAAGAAATTATTTGGCATCTACCTCGGCCCATACCTCCTCCTCAGCCTCTTCCTCTGAATCCACCGCGAGGATTGAAGTTTTCTCTTCCTAGAGAATTATACTGCGTAGTGTTTCCTTCTTGCTGTACTTCGCCTTGAATTTTGTATATATCCCTTGAACTTTCATGCATGAGGTCATAGGCCCTAAAATACCTATCATCATGCCCTACCGACTTACAGAATGTGAAATATAGATTTGTGGGTGTCTGAACATATTTTTGCATGTAATAGCATTCACCAGAGCGATGTCTATTTCTACACATCTCGCACTATGGTAAGGTAACTTTCTTTAAAGGACTCGAGGCTCCATATTCCAAATACTCGTGAAATAGGGGACAATGCTCCTTGTCATGGCCTTCTGATTTTCATCTAATGCACCATATATATTCTCTTTTATCTTTTCTATTGTCTTTCTTCATATCTTTGACCTGCAGAGATAAACTAGTTAGTTGACTCAAGATTTGAATCATACCTAAGTTGGATTTTGCCGTAGGAGTTGATTCTAGTTTCATGGCGATATCCAACACCTCAACCCACAAAGACATATTCTCTTGCATCAGAGGGATTCTGATGTGTGGTAAGAGGATAAGAATGAACCATTCCTTGTTCTGCTCATCTGGGATCTGAAAACTTAAATGGCCTGTTAAGGTCTTAAACCTTTGATCAAACTCCCAAACATGTTCAACTACTTTCTGCTTGATTTCTTTCAGTTCTGTAATGCATTGTGACTCCAAATTGGGTTTCTTGAATTCTACAATCAACGCAGTCTTGATCTCATTCAACAGTTTTGGCTGGACAACCCCTTGGACAAACTTCATGTACCAGCTTAGTGGGAAGTCTCTCAAGGTAGTACTAAAATTATCTCCTTTAACAGCTTCATCGGTGACATTCTTAATACTCCACACCGCTTCACATAGGAACTAGTGTTGATCAAGATCTTCAGATCCATATCCTCTAAAGGTGGGTAACCTCATCTCATCTGCCATAGATCTTCCTAGGTTTCTTGATTGAGTGCTTGGTGGACTGCTAATGACAGTGCTCTGAGTGCTCTGGTGACTCTGATTACTCTGATTGCTTGATGTTGCTAAAACAACAGGAGGAGTAATAATACTTACTTCAATGATCTACGCAGTTCCTGAAGTTTGTGAGTCTTCTTGGCAAGGCTCTTCAGTCTTTCCTTCTTCATCCCTACCAGATTTTGAATGTTCCTCGTTCACCAGTTCTTCTTCCTCTCCACTGTAAAACCCTTCATCTTGTACTAGTGGTTCATGGTTATGTTCGAACAAGTTCACTAGAGGGACCTCTCTGAAGATTATTCCACTGCGTGTATGTCCCACCTCTGCGTCATTGTCACTGTCTGAATTATTGAACATTAGATTTTCGATCGGACCAAGTATTGTACCTTCAAGATGTTCTTCTCATGTAATAGCATCTTGATCCTCAACTTCAAAAATTTAAAAAATTTCCGTCTAGGTCCCTTGAAGAAGTATCTCTCTGCTTGACTATATGATTCTAGTCTGTCAACAACAAACTCAGTGATATATCCTCCAATGGTGCTATCGATCCAGTGATCTACTGCTCTTGACACAATGTTATCAACTCTCTTGATCTTCTTGATCAGCGTTGACATCCAAACCATAGGTGGTCTAGATCTAATATCAAACTGGGTGTCTACTAACCTAGCTAGCCACTCGTATAGCTCCTGATGAATTCCTCCAAAGAAAATCTCATGTATATCAGTAAAGATATACCGTCCCAACCAATCCTCGGTTATAAGCTTAGGTTTCTTGTTCTGGGCTTCTGCGAAGTCCTTTTCTTGGTGTTCTATCCACTTCTAAATATCTTTCTTCAATGGAAACCACCTTGACATTCCCTTAAGAATATCCTTGTCTCATAAACGGAACCATTTTTTGGGACAGGGGCAGACCCAGAGTTCAACTCCAAGAGCGCACCAACAAGCCCTAACTATTGGCCCTTTCAGCAACACTTGCGAAGCAGATGTAGTCTCACTCGAAGTAGCTATGGGGGGTTGCAGGACACAGATGTCTACAACCAAGGGAATACAAAGTGGATCCAATACAAGAACAATACAACATATAGATGTTAGTTATCAACTTAGTCCTACCTCACACATTTATCTATCAGATCTAACACAGTAATGGAATAACAGTATATCAAGAACAAGAGAACACCACATCAATGGGTAGTGGGTAGTGATCTTGTAGAAATGCAATGAAATAATTAATAATTATTATAGAATTAGTAAACCATTATTAGGATTGATATGTAGCAAGAAATTAATCCATGTCGACTTAGTGAGGTTCCTCGACTCATCATTGACATGATTCATGCTAAGAACCAAATGTAAGATTTAACACCATAATCAAAACTCTTTCCACTATATCTGATCTAAATTAATATTGATGGAATCTTACATCCATGGTTATGATATAACATTTGTATTTGGTTATGGAATTTGGCTTTGGAACATGGTAAGAAGTTCATGTGGGTATTTTAGCATTTCCCATAAATCACACACAACTAAACCATAACTAAACTAGGATACATCACACACTCAATCATCCAAATCATTTCATTAACAACCAATTTCACAAATCCTAATATAATTATATTAATCATGGCCAAGAGAGGTATCATGGAGTAAAAAGGTGGTCATCATATCTAAAAAATGGGCCTCATAATAAAACAATTAGGAGTCTCGTCATCACACTCCAGCTTAAGATTTTGTATACCCTTGTGCAAATAAAAATGATGATGTAGTTTTTGTTGCCTCTCTTTTTTATTCATTGTTGTTGATCTCCACATGCATGCCTCAAGTCATAAGTCACATATTGGGTAACATAATGCTTTCCATGATATCCACCATCTCTCTCTACCTTCTTCCACTCATCCCTCTCCTTATCCTCATCCCTCTACAATTGACATTTGTTTTTTAAATACTCACATGATGTCGATATTGCGACATCTTGTAACATTGGTCCCATAGAAAACACGTCGGAGATGAGTAACTGACCACCGGTGGACATACGTTACCATACGTCGGTCTTACGACGTATGTTACGTCGCTCCCATTGAAAACATGTCAAAGATCAATAACTGACCGTTGATGGAGCGACATTACCCTACGTCGGTCTTACAACATATGGTAACATCGCTCCGACAAAAAACACATGGGAGATGAATAAATGGCCTTCGATGTTGCGACATTATCATACGTCGTTATTGTGATGTATGGTAACGTCGCACCCATAACACACATGTAGTGGATATCGACTAAATGGGACGTCATAATTCTGATGTCTATGACGTCGCTGCAACAATGACTATATGAGGTTTTGACAATCAAATATGAGATGACATGTTCCTGCATGAAACGTCACAATAGATACGATAGCTATGGCATCGTAAAAGTGATGTCATGTGAACGACGTTTGAGGGGGTCTGTTGTTTGTCGTTCTCCTGAAAATATAAAGTGCCAATTGCATCAAACGCGTTGTCATAATTTGAGCCAAATGTACTAGTGGCATGTGCCTTATACACTGTGTCCATGTACATGTCCCTGAAAACTGGTTCTATGCATATGTACATGCCCTATTTCACTTGTGCGGTGCAAATGTACGTGCCCTTCTGCACTTTTCCAACACATATGTACATTCCCTATGCTCATGTGTCGTGCATATGTATGCACCCTGAGCTACTAGATCCACATGTACGAAGGAGCTCTGCAACTTTGTACGACCTGATATGTGGCTATACATGTTGTTTCTTGCTTCTTTCTCCTTTGGATTGATAAGATCTCTAGGTGAAAGTCCTTCTTCACCCTTTGTTGAGATCTCCTTGAGAAAAAGTCCTTCTTTTCTCTCTATCTATGAGTCACTGGCTCCAATAGATATCTCAAATATGTATCTTCTCCTTTCACCTTGGTTTCCTTTTATAATATTGAGTTGAACCCTAACCCTAATCTCCAAAGTGATCATGAATAAGATTATATCTCACCTCACTTGAGATAAATGGATAAGATTAATTTAATTCACTAATGCTAATAACTTTAGCATTTCATTAAATTAAACTCACATTAATTATAAAAGACATTCACTTTAATAATTTATTTAATTAAACTGAATTTCCAAAGTTTTTTAAAGGTCCTTTGGAATACTTACACACGTCAGAAAATTGACCTTCGTGGAAGTACCTATCTGATGCTACAAACATCAACACTCCCTCTTAGCGAGGAAGGCATTTCTGGAAGAGCCACCTGGGACTAGTTGTCCCTTTGATCCTGACACAATATCTTGCACATCATCCTACACTATAACATCATGATAAAAATTATGGTTGTTGATTCTTCAACGACATTACTACTTAGTACCATGAAGTTTGGAAACTTCTTTGGAGACCTTCTCTCCCTAATAGTGCTCTTAGGATCCTCAACATGCTCCTGAGAATCCTTCAAAGTCTACTCAAATCACCTGGGTGATCACGATTATGTTCAGAATGAAATGAAAGCAGAGATATTACAATGAATACTCGTGACAATTTCCAAAAACAGAGAAATACAACAATACTTGATTTCTATCAATGAAAGAATTGTAAAGAGACTGTAAAAATACAGATTGCAAGACTCACTAGAATGGTGGGAGCTTTATCTCTGAGAAGAGATGTGACAACTATGCTCATTCACAAGAAGATGATTACAATGAGGCTTTGAAGGCCTTTTTATGTTAAACAAGAATTACAAAACCCTAGACATCCAAAAACCTAACCCTAGGAGATGAAACGCCAAAAGTCATGTGTGCCCCGTTTGGGTAAGTTAGTACATTAATTTCCCGGGATTGTAACTTTTGCATATTATATCCATTTTAGGTGTGTGATAGCCCGTTGGAAACGTATTTTAGATAACTACACATTTTTCTATCAAAATTTGAATCCATCTATAGTTTGACTGTGGCACACCAAAATAACATTGTTTAGGGTCCCAAAACGACCTTGGAAGTACAACAAGATGTGCTGACATGAATACATACAAAATAAGCAAGTTGGATTAGGTGGGAGGCCACCAATATCCACCTGGAATATGTGTAGGGATTTAGACAACCCCAAAAGGGTAGAACCCACAATTACAAAGAAGTACAAAAGAATGTGTTGAACTAAAAACTGACAAAAGGAGCAAGTTGGAACAGGTGGGTGACCACCAATATCCACCTATATCACTGGGTCTCTTGAAAAAACTGGAAGGGGATAAGCCCTCCCCACCTAAAGGTTGTCTCCTCGAACTGGAAGCCTCTGAAAATTGTTCTCCCTTTAGATCCTCCAAATCCTTGTCCTTTTCCACTGGTGGTAACTCATCAGACTTCCTTGATGCTAAGTTTTCCTGAAACTTAACATATTTTTTGTCTTCCTCTTCTCTGGTATGAATATTTTGTAAGCCTTTGAGGTATTGTTGTACCTCAAAAATATTCCCTTCTCTCCTGAAGGATACAAATTCATCCTATTCTCCATAGGCACATGGATGCATATTGGACAACCAAAGATCCTCAAATGTCCTATCTCTGGATTCACTCCTGTGAATGCTTCTTTAGGAGTCTTGTCCCCCAATATCCTGTGAGGAATCCTATTATGCACATATATGGTTTTGTTAGATATCTCTACCCAAAGGAACATATGAATATCATGGTCATGCATCATATCCCTAGTAGAACCGATGATGGACTCGTTCTTTCTCTATGCAACCCCATTCTGTTGAGGGTTGTATGAAATTGTCAACTCCCTCTTGAGCCTTGCCTCCTTGTAGAAATACTTGAAGTCATTTGAGGTGTACTCTCACCCATTATCCTACCTCAATACCTTGATCCTCTTCCCTATATAGTTCTCCACCCGGGCCTTGAACTCCTGGAACTGAATAAAGACCTCATTGATGGTATTCATAAAGAAGATCTAGGTTTTCCTGGAATAGTCATTGATGAATGTCACATAATATAATGATACTTGAACTAATGCTACTAAAATTGGTCCACATGCATAATAATTTATAATATCCAATATCCCCTTGGACCTACTCTCGCTACTTGGAAAAGTAGTCTTGGCATTCTTCCCAAGTGTACACCCTCTGCACATGCCCTTTTTCTCAATACTAAAATCTAGAAGACTGGTGACAATCTCCCTTTGAATCAACAATGCCCTGTAATGCAGGTGTCCCATCATCTTATGTTATAACTCACATAGGTTGTTACTATCATGTACCAAATTTTCTTAAACAAGATTTTCCTTCAACTTATATATATTTCCCTCTCTAACCTCAATGATCATTGTTGTGTCATGGATAGATCCTCTAGATGTATGAGTACTTGTCCTTTCTTGAACATGACGAAAAAAACCTTGTCCTCCACAACTAATACTAAGAGAAAATTATTCTTCAATTTTGGTACATAAAGCACATCCTAGGACTCAAACGAACCTCCTAACACAAGATAGAATATGGTTGTTCCATCTCGCTTCACTACATACTTTTCATCATCACCAATCTCCACATGTATCCTTGATTCCTTCTCCATCAAACTATTGAATAGATCTCGTGCTTCTGCCATATGACGTGATGCAACATTGTCCAAGTACCAAGCACTCCTTGTGACTGTGTTGGTAGAGAGGCATGAGAATAATGTGAATTCCTTCTCAAAATTCACAACAAAATCATCCAACTGAGTTTCCACTAATGCCACTACCTATTGGGATTTCCCTTTCCTCTTCTTCTTCTTCAGACACTGAGATGCATAATGACCACTTTTTTGGCACGCGAAACACTTGATCTTACTCAAGTCCTTGTTCTTACTTAGCTGTGAGGTTTCCCCCTCAATGTTACCCTTGAAACCCTTTCCTTTTCCCCTATTGGTATGACTGAACAAGGCCAAGTTCTCCTCTCCATATCCTTGTTTTATGAATTTAGACTTCTCCTAAGTCTCTTCCTGGATACAATCATCCCAAAGCCTCTCCCAATTGGGAATTTTATCCCAAGTAAAAAATCCCTTGAAAAATGGTTCCCATGACTTGGTGAAACCATTCAATGCCACATTTATAAGTTCCATGTTATCCACTTTCTCCCCAATATCTGCAAATTGATCATGTGTCTAGGTGATCCTCATGAAGTAGTTAGTAACATTGTCAAATATTGACATCTAGATGGATCTGAGCTTGTTTCTCAAGATTATCTTCCTATTCAAGTTGTCACTCTGGAACAATCCACTAGAGCCTTGAACATTTTTTTGGATAACTACTTCTCTGCCACATGAGGGATCAAATGATCCTTTAAATCATCCATGGTCATTCTCTAGGATTTGATGTCCTTCTTCTCATGAGCCCCCGTTAAATTTTCATTTTCCAATGTAGGAGCAACCTTTTCTACTATCTCCCAAAGGTCATGTTCCTTTAAAAGAAAGGTTACCATCGCCTTCCAGGACAAGAAGTTAGATTCTCCATCCAACTAGTATTTAAACTTGAGATTGGTTGTTGCCATTTCTAGATCTAAACAAAAACATTATCGTGTGCTTGTTCCTTCAAGAATCCACAATAATTTCACTTCTAGTTTATAGATATGAAAATATCTCTTGCATATCTAACATATCTGCTACACAAACTATTATGTATCTTAAATGTGTCTCCCTCTCAGAGTGCAAGCTATGATACCATGTTGAGAAATCAATTCCCAACACCTAGATACATTACTAAATTGTGTATTTCCTTGCTTATAATAAAATTATAGCACACAAAATAAAATATACTGGATAAAAATAAAATAAAGGAAGAAAAATATGGAAACCCAAACTTCACACAATGCATAAAAAAATTTCTCTTCAAATATTTTTTTCATTAAAGAATGAATCCAAGCTTACAAGGGCTCCCAAACTAGGAAAACAACCCACTAAGAATAGAAACATAAATCTACAACAAAATCCTACAACACAACACCTCTGCCCCTGCTATACACCCTTGTAGTGGTGTCCTATATGAATTGTACGCACCCCCGACAACCTTTACAATGCGTATGTATGTGCATGTGCCTTCTGCATTGTGCATATATATGCGCCCTTGACAAATGGTCCTGCATATATGTACATGGACTAATGCACCCATGTAACATGTATATATGTTCCCTTCTACACACGTTAAACGTGTATGTATGCACGTTGTACTCATGTCCTGCGTATATGTACGTTCCCTGAGATACCTTCTCAATGGGTACGACGTTGCTATGCAACACTGTACGACCCAATCCATGACTGTACCTATTGTTATTTGGTTCCTTCTCCTTTCGATTGATCAGAACTCTAGGTTAAATTACTTCTTAACCCTTTGCTAATATCTCCTTGAGAAAAAATCCTTCTTTTCTCTCTATCTATGAGTCACTAACTCCAACAAATGTCTCCAAGATGTGTCTTCTCCTTTCACCTTGGATACCTTTTATAATATTGAGTTGAACCCTAACCCTAATATCCAAAGTGATCAATGGTTGATATTATATCTCACCTCACTTGACATCAATGGATAAGATTAATTTAATTCACTAATGATAATAACTTTAGCATTTCATTAGATTAAACTCACATTAAATATAAAATACATTCACTTTAATAATTCATTTAATTAATGTGAATTTCCAATTTTTTTTAAAGTTCCTTTGGACTACTTCCATACATCAAACACTTGACCAGTGGAAGTACTTGTCTGATGCTACAAACATCAAAATTAACTAGAAACCAAAAGATTGACATCAACACATTGCATAGATTCCTAACCATCACTAGGTATATTTTGGGGCTTGGGCCCCTCTAAGATGGATAATGTCAACATTAGGAACTGCTTGACATTTAATGAGCAAGTTGGGAGAGGCATACTTCTCTTTCACTTGTGTCTCTCCTGCAAACACATACTAGCTGTATTGTGTGGCTTATTTCCTTCCATATCTAAACTTGCAGAGGGAAATCGAGAGGGGCCAAGTGACTCTTTTCTCAGAGTACAAGGGGTCCCACCTCAATACTATATAAGATACTAGAGGTTCTCCATCTCCACATGAACATTCCAAGATTTCACTACAATATACAAAGATAGTATCACCTTGATTATAGTGTCATTATACCATGAAATAATTTGTGACAAGACAACATAATTAAAAGAAACATCATTGCATATCTTCTAAAGCCATAATAACACTTTAACTAAAAGTAATAACCAAGTAGAAAAAAAATTGATAGCCCATGGAAGTCATTCTATTAATAAGGAAACTTTCCAAAGGATGGAGGCAAGGAGATATTCTTGACACATAGAATCAACCCATGCATAGGTAGATTTGGCTAAATGGAAAAACTAGAATAGGTGCTTAAATATTTTTGCACGACCACAATGGGGAGAACATGAGTTTTACAAACCCAAGTATGATATTGGATTATTTATAAGTAGTTTTCCCAAAACTAAACACCATGCAAACATTTATTTTTTAGGCTCTTACATTGGTTTAAATATGTTGTAAAGTTATCCCTGAGGTGTAGGACAGTCGGTGACGGAGTGTGTTGTTAAGGAACTTCGTGATGTTAAGTCACCGGTTCGAAACCTGTGGGGACAAAAAATCCATCCATGTTAAGGGTTTGTGTGGATCAAGCCAGGTGCGATCCTCAGGTGATTTTGATGGATTAGATGCCCCTAATTCATTGTTTCTCAGCCACATGCTAGTCTCGCAGGTCACAAACAAACTAGAAAACAAAAAATTATATATTGTAAAGTTGATAAAGCCAAGCCTTTTGTTGAGAGTTAAAACGACAAAGCTTGTTCATTC
>ML790514.1:424371-439642 GCA_009831015.1 Picea engelmannii | reverse complement strand
CACCCCTGGATGCAAAGAAAACAACAAGTGGGAGAATGTTGGGTATGTGTTATATTCTTTTCATGTGTGTGTGTGGGCGCGTTAGATATGAAAATTGTGTCTGATGATCCCTCATACTAGTGATATTTTTGTGCCATGTGCATTGGGCGCTTTCCTAGGGGGGTCCCAGGGGGGGCAGGTATTCCCCCCTGGTTACGCGCAACGCCCCCAAAATTTCTTTTTGGGTGGTTTTTGCTATTTCTAGCGGATTTTGCTATTTTTAGTGGTTTACTAAAAATAATCCAGGTTTTAGGGATTAGGGTTTTGGTATCTATGGAATACCTAAAAACATTTTATATATTGTATAGTGAATGGTGAAAATCGATATAATGAATATAAGAAAGGTTTTCTTGGTTGAGGGTTTCTAGTATATATCTCTGTGTACTATGTGAATGAGCCATTGATTAAATTATGTTTTTCTTAAGAATCTATATGGATTTCTTTACTTCACAGGTTTAAAACTTACAGGTGGATGTAGCTCTACACTAGGGTGAACCACGTATATCCTGTGTCTTGATGTGCTTTGTGCGATGTTGTTTATGTGTTTATTTTCTTAATGTTGTTGTTATAATGTATGATGAATGGATCCGATGTTGTTTCTTAGTGATTAATGGTATTAAATATAAATGAATGTTAGACTCAAGCTAATACTTTGTGCTAAGTGATTGGAAGTGCTTGATCTTTATTGTTACTGCGCTGATATGTAATAAGGGTTTAAATATGCGATGTGAATGAGACTCATGAACTAATGCATATTGTTTTCTAAGTGCTCTGCTAAGTGTTGTAATCATAGATATGTGTCCCAGCTTGGTTGTGGACACCTGAGTCCTACAACCCCCCTGCCTCTATCTCAGGTGAGACTGCATATGCTTCGTAGGTGTTGGCGAAAGGGCCAGTAGTTAGGGTTTTGTTGGTGCGTTGTTGAAGCGTTCAACCCTGGGTCTACTCCTGTGACAACAAATGGTTCCATTGTCAGGACTTGAAACTGTGATTGTTGGGAACTAGAGAAAAGAGAAATCTCTGTGCGTAGATTTTTTGTTGTAGTGCACAATATTCTACTTGACTTGCGAAGCTCTGTGCTAAGAAAGAAACTTGATCTGAAGAAAAGAGGTAAGATCTTAAAGATTTGTGCTCTAGTAAGGGTAATATAAGTGGAAATTTTTTCTTCGAAAGCATGAATCTAGGTATGTTTGATAGATTTTGTCCTAGTCTAAAAGATAGGTCACATTTAGAAGAAAGAGTTGATATGAATAAATTTGATAGAAATAGAGAAAGACATTTTATTCCTATGCATAGAAATATTTTTTGGACAAATAAGCGGATGCAAGAACTTAGAAATATTTTTTACAGATTGCAGGTCCAACACTTTGATCCTAGTGCACAGTACAGGAAAGGTTAGGGCTCATTTAAAAGAAAGAGAGGATTAACATTGTGTTATAATTGCAGAAGACCGGGACATCTTGCTAAGGAATTCCCTAGTACAGGTCCTATTTGTCTTTGTTATAAAGCTATTGGTCATGAGGTTGAGGATTTCCCAAGGATGATTGCTAAAGTTGAAAAGATGAACATGAGACAAGAAAACTATAAAGAAAGTCAAGAGACTAAGGATATGTTAAATAATCATAAAGAAAAAGTGTCAGAGACTATGTTAATACAGTTAAAAGAAGTAATGGATGATCACAGAGACATTAGTTTACTAGAGATCCTGAAAGAAAAACAATGCATAGTTACAAGAATATAAGACTTCGACATAGACTGTGTATTGGATGAGGAAGCACACGTGAATATTATGCCAGAAAGCACTTGGGAAATTTTGGGAAAGCCTACTATGGTACCTTCATTGGGAAGGGTAGGCTTGTTTAAAGGAAAGATGATAACCCTATGTGGAAGAGTTACTAATATACCGATGATTTCTCATGAAACATTGACTGAAGAAGAATTTGAAGTCATTAAATTTGTTGAGAACACCGCTCCTTTTCCACTTTTATTAGGAAATACTTGGATTGAGAAGGATCAATTTAGAACAAAAAAAGAGGAAGAAGCTACAGAACAGAAAAAGAAAGAACTAAGGGACTTAATAACCAGAAAAATAGAGCGACTAATAGAATAACAAGAGGATAAGTCAAAGCAATAGAGGGTAAGAGAATTAGTTGTCAAATTTGAAAGAATGCAAGAAGGCTTGAAGAACTTGTCCATGCAGGAAAGAAGTATAGTCACCTCGGAAATAGTAAGAGAAGGGACATTAACCTTGGAATTTGTAAGAGAACATCAACAATGTGAAGTCCTTAGACCAGGAGAGAATAAGAATACAAATGGGAAGAGGATTCCAGAAAGTGTTAGAGAAGCTCAAATCACAGGAAAGAAGGCCAGGAAGTTCAGTGATAAGAAAGCTAAGCTATAAAAACTGTAGGAAGCCACAAAGAATAGAAGGAAGACTTCATAGGAGACAGGTCCATAGAACTTGAACCTCGCTGGAATAACAGAACCACGCAGAATGGGACTTCAACATGGCAAAGATATATGACTATTGGAGGCGCCCCGACCGTTATAATGACACTCTGGAATGGCTAGAAACATAGTTATTGACAGAAAGACCATCATTGGACCGTTGGGACCATGCCATAATGGACGGATTCACATTGATGGACACGTTCCTACCCATTGGAGGAATCCGTTATGATGCTTGCTTATTTAACCCATCGGGCGTTGTGTCGGGACCACTTTTTACCACCCGTGATTATCCGGGCTAACAAAGAATCGATTGCATATCGCGCTATGATTTCTAGACCTCACCATCCGTCTGTTCACCTACCCGATCCATTTGGTTACAAGTGTGAATGTTGGGAGAAGCTAGCACGTTAGAGAAGTCTGTGGAGGAGATTCTCATGGAGCTCATGGATGAGAAAGTTATGTCTGTAGGAATACAGGCATCGTTGAATGGGGGACTACAAGAATCCCCATCAAATGGACATCGTTCTAGCCAGACCACGGCTAAGAAGCAAATCAAGCACCGCGGTGATTTGGCTAACGCGAAGCAGATGATGTCGGTCTTGCCAGATTACATACCGCCTTTGGCTGGCACGGTTAACCGCAACAGTATCCCACGTGACTTTGAGTATACATTGATCACTGTGTACATCCCAAAGGCGATACACGTAGTTGGACCCCAGTTAGGACAGATCCCAGCTCTAAAGAACAATGAATTTAATCTCTACAAAATAAAGTACTACGCCATGCTCGCACCCCATAGGTATTTGATGAAGAAGACTGGGAAGAATATGCGCATAGTCTCCCAGTTGTGGATTAAGGATCACGCGCAATCAACGATACTGAACATGATGAAGATCCCTCACATTGGGTGACATTAGGAGGTTAACGCTTGTGTTAAACTCCTCCTCTCATGCTGTCATGGAGGATATCTATGGCTCGATAAACGCATTACTTTGGATCTGGGGCTGATCCACTTGATCACAGGACTGAGTATGCAGGGATCGGACCCTCAGTAGTTCTACCCAAGGATACTTCAGATCACTCCCTGACACAACGCATAAATGAGGATTGTGGCGATGTAGAAAAGGGAAAGTGAGGCTACAAGGTAGCCTCCATCCAGGATGGCGCAGTGCGCCTATCTTGTCAGTTTATAGCTGGAAAGATTGTTAGAAAGAACCATCTGAAACTCCTCAATGGGTTCGTATTAGACCTTGCAAGGAAGTGCATAGAAGGAATGCAAATGAACTAGGTGAATTACCTCATCAACGAGCTCAAGAAAGACTGTCGTGAAGCGTAGGATCAGGGGTATGAATTCCATTTTAGCCGGTTACTTGTATTGATCGCATTTGTCGCTTGGAAGATGATGGAAGGAGAAACATTTCTAAAAGTTGAGCCATCAGAGCCATTGGTTGCAAGGTTCTCCACCTTGTGGTATACAAATGAGACGTCGAAGCAGTGGCAGTTGAACGTTGTGTTCCATGCCTACTACCAGCAATTGAAGCATGTTATTGAGGCATTTCCACAGATGACCCCGAACACATTGAACTAGTAAAGACCTCTAGTGAAGTTATGCATAGATTGGTTCTTTATCTATATCACTACGTGAAGGGATGAGAGTAAGGAGGAGTTACAGTCCTACTATAAGTTGATCAATGAAGACATGGAAGAAATCACCAAAGAATGGTCGACGGAATTCCTTGTACCAATTGAAGATGCAGAGCTCTCCGATGTGGAAATCATAGGAAGCCCCTTGGTCACCCGCATCGAGCATGTTGGACAGAGTAGTGCGAAGAAAAAGAAGAAAAATATAGAAGTGCAGAGCATAGAGATCGATGAAGAGGACATCGCCTCTGAGGAAGATGGAATTGACTCACCAGGAGGAGGAGGAGGAGAAGACCAAGGTAATGGACAAGGAGGAGGGGATGATGGAGAAACGCAAGAAGAAGGCAAAGCTACACCACCTCAGGATCCCCTTATTGGAATAGAGGCTTCGTAGAAAAGGAAGGCTTCTCCAGGGAAACCTTCAGCAAGAAAGAAGACCTGCACCAATAAACCCCAGTCGAAGAATGTGCTCAGAGAGGACGATGTTGGTCTAATCATTGCATCCATGGAGGACACTTTAGAGGATATCTTGCGGAGACATGGCATGAGGCAGGAAACACTGTATGAAAGAATCAAGAAGGAGATGAAGGAGATACAGCAAGATATCCATTCGAGCCATGCAGTATCCATTGTGCCTTCTCCGTCAAAGATTACAGAATTGGGGGATGAGCCCACCCAATTACGAAGGCTAAAAGACACAACAGAGTCTCTACTTCATCGATTCCATGAAGAGAAGGAGAAGGCTACAAAATTCTTGAAGCAATAAAAGGATGAGGTCTTAGAGAAACTACGAGTTGTGAAGTCTTGCGTAACCACCTATGAGAAGGAGAAAGATGAAATTTGAGTGATGTTTGAGGAGGACAAAGGAAAGATACAGAAAGAAAAAGACCAGTTTCTCATAAAGTAGACTGCTATCAAAGAGGTGATGACTAAAGCACTTCACTTTGTGTCGGGCTTGGCACAGGAGGAACATGAGTCAACCGAGATTCAAGTGGGGAAGCTCGTTGAGGCCATTCAGCAGCTTCAAGTAAGGGTAATAAAGTTAGATCTTCAAGAAGTGTTGAGCACTCCGCACTAAGTGTGCGATCAGAGGGAGGAAGCTTCTAGGAATGCATCTAGAAGGATCAAGGCACTCGCCTCAGAATCTAATCAATTGAGTGATCGTAGTGCGTAGACCTACGAATGCCTCGCAGAAGATCTGGAGCTGAGGAAACTGGAAGCACAACTATAGGAGGTGAATCAGCAGGCCTCCACCGTCCAGGCACAAATGAATCTACTCACTGTAGTCGAGAGGATGAAAAGATCATAGGAACAACATGCAGTACAACAATAGATTACTGCCATACAGAGCAGAGTCATGGAAGTTAAACAGAGGCTACAACCGGTGCAGGATGAAGCCTGGATGATTTTTGAAGAGATTGAAGGACAAGGCTCATAGTTAGACCAAGTGGTTGCGACATTGGAACATCACCTGGAAGGGCCTATTACAGAGAAAATAATTCAGGAGTTCAACGAGCAGGAGGCTCTGGAGAAGTAGCAAGTTGAGGCATCTTGAGCTAAGCTTGATACCTTCGAAGTAGTTTTTCCCAGATATGAGTGACTCGGGATGAGTCATAGGTGAGTGTTGGGGGCCTATTGGCCCTCAAACAAGTTTTGAGGAAACATTGGTCGTATTTGACCACTTTTAGGACTTCGACAGGATGATCGAAGATGGAGCGCCTAGGTGGAGCAGAGATCACAGTATCTCACTTGTTTTGTGGGCTTGTGGATCGAGCAAAGAGTTTACTATGATTTATTTAATGGGTTATGGGATGTCATCCCATGGGGTTACCCATGATTAGGCCTCTTTGTAAATGTATAAATAATTAGTAGCTAAGCGATGTAAAATTATTTATTGATTGATTTAGTGCATGACTAGTTGGATTTGTCCAAGAGTATGTTAAGACTTGCAGAGCTAAGAGAAAGTTTTTTGTAGGTTTCTTTGTGCACATGCATTGTATGTAAGGATTTGTGCCTTGACCTAATTTAGGGAAGGAGGATCTAGTGCTTTGTGTGCATATCTCCTGTCCTCGACAAACTTGGATCTATGGCTTGGTGCACATGAGCGACTGATTGTAAGAAGATTGGGGACTAATAAATAAGAAGAGAAGAAGTTAGTGGATGTAGCCCTACACTGGGGTGAACCACGTATATCCTGTGTCTTGATGCGCTTTTTGCAATGTTTTTTATGTGTTTATTTTATTTGTGCTATTGTTATAATGTATGATGAATGGATATGATTTTGTTTCTTAGTGCTTAATGGTATTAAATCTAAATTAATTCTAGATCCAAGCTAATGCTATGTGCTAAGTGATTGGAAATGTTGGATCTTTATTGTTACTGCATTGATCTTTAATAAGGGTTTAAATATGCAATGTGAATGAGACTCGTGAACTAATTCATATTGTTGTCTAAGTGCTCTGCTAAGTGTTGTAATCATAGGTCTGTGTCCCATCTTGTTTATAGACACCTGAGTCCTGCAACCCCCCTTGCCTCTACCTCGGGTGAGACTTCATCTACTTCGCAAGTGTTGTCGAAAGGGCCAATAGTTAGGGTTTTGTTGGTGCGCTATTGAAGAATTGAACCCTGGGTCTGCCCCTCTGCCAATAGGCACTATAGCAGTCAGGCGGACGATTGGTTTATCTATGGAGGGATTTAGGAAATCTAGGTCGATATGTATACAAGTGTTGTCTGATGCACTACCACTCGAAGGGGTACCAATAGGGGTTACAAGGGTGGCCAAAATATGTGCGCTTAAGTACCTCTTGTATTTATTGTGTGTATGAATCCCCGACCGCAGGTTTATGCATGTAATGACATATATCTGTAGCTTAAAGACGTCAAAATACGTCTCTACCCTAAAAAAAATTAACCCACAATTTTCTTCCGAGGAAGGTGCTCTGATACCACTTGTAATATTCTAGATATAAAAAGTATGCATAACATAAATAAATAGCTAGAAATGGCAGATGAACAACAATATAACCATAACAACACCACAATAATACCAAAATGATGCCAGAATAACACCAGAAAGAGCTCTTTGATTACTGAGAGAAATGTTCACTTGCCTCTTTGAGGGGGCAACCTCCAGTAGAATAGAGATCTATTACAATAATTTCCAAGACAAAAGTTCTCATACCCTTGACTCATATTTATACTAAATATGTCTATCAAAAGAACCATCTATAGGAAGATCCTTCTAGAAGCAAAAGCTTCTATTAGGTCTTCTTACATTGGACTTATTCTTCCTTATTGCTAGGCCTTATTAATATTGACCTTTATTACATGGAAATATATTACTATACCTACATGAAGGGTTAGGTCCCTAACATCATACTTCCTGGAAAGAGAATTAGCCACCGCATTTTATTTTCCCTTATTGTAAATGATCTCATAATCATATCAGAATAGCTTGGTCACCCATTTTCGTTGCTCCAATGATGAAATTCATTGTTCCAGAAAATACTTGAGGCTCTAATGATCAGTTTTAATCTAGAATCATTTCCCCAATAGATAAGGATGCCAAAGATCCATGGCATACAAAATAGCCAAAATTTCCTTTTCATAGACTGATTGGTCCAAATGTTTCTCTAAAATCTATTTTCTACTGAAGGCCAAAGGCCTTCCATCTTGCATGAGGACTACCCCAATTCCTTTCCCTGAAGCATCACATTCTAGGACAAAAGTATTTGTGAAGTTGGGAAGTGCTAGGACATGACTCATGCACATATCTTCTTTCAAGGTGTGGAAGTATTGATCAGTTGATGGAGTCCAAGTGAAAGTATTCTTTTTAAAAAGAGCAGTGAGAGGTGCTACAATTTTTCCATAATTCTTAATAAACTTGCGATAATAACCCATTAAACCCAGAAAACCACACAAGATCTTAATATTTTTAGGGCAAGGCCAATCCTACATAGCTTAAATTTTATTAGGATCCACCCTTACACCATACTTACTGATAATGTGACCTTGATATTCCACTTTCGAGGATCTAAAGGAATATTTAAATTGTTTCAGGAAAATTTGGTGTTGAGAAAGTAGATGGAGAACTTAATCCACATGAGCAAGATGGGCGATCCAAATTTTACTATAGATGAGAATATCATCAAAGAAAACTAAGACAAAAGGATAGAAGACATTATCCATGAGACTTTGGAAAGTGGAGGGAGCATTACACAAGCCAAAGGGAATTACCAAGAACTCATAGTGACCCTCATGAGTTCTAAATGCAGTCTTGGGAATGTCTTCCTCTTTCATACGGAACTGGTGGTTTCCAGATTGGAGATCAAGTTTGGTCAAGTACTAAGCACCACTAAAATCATCCAAGAGGTCATCAATGACAAGAATGGGAAATTTGTCTTTGATGGTGAGTTTGTTGAGGAAACGAGAATTAGGACACATGTGCCAAGTTCCTTCTTTATTGAGTACCATGAAAATAGGAGAAGAATAGGGGCTGGTACTAGGATGAATAACACCCACTTCAAGCAATTCTTGAAAAAGTTTCTCAATTTCATTCTTCTAGGAAAATGGATGACAATAAGGGAGAACATTGGGAGGAATATTTCCTGGTATGAAAGGAATGGAATGATCATGGATGCCAAATGAAGGGTGAAGTACCTGGGGAGTGGTAAAAATAACTTGATGTCAGGAGAGTATGGATTGGAGGTCGAGATGCACAAAGGATGTCTCAACGAAGTGAATGGATTGGAGTTGGGAGATAATTCCAGAAATGACCATTTTTTAGGATATTTTCCATTCTACGGGAACTGATGATCTTAGGGGATCCTATTGTGATTCCTTGGAACATACACTTTTGTCCCTCATGTTGGAATCACATGGTTAATTTCTTAAAATCCATGAGAATGTGGCCAATAGTGCATAAGCATTTTTCACCGAGCATAATGTCACAACTGCCCATGTCAATAGAAAACATATAATATTTTAGGTGATACTGACCATTTTGAGCCACACATTTTCACAACCTCCCCCACATTTCATGGAACCACCATTGGAAATCATGATTCAAAAATTATTGACTGCATGGATGTAACAATTGATTTATTGGGAAATGCAACGATGAATAAAATTATGGGTGTTTCCATTGTCAACTAGGATTATGACTTTAAGATTCTTAATGTAACTAATTAACTTGAGGGTTTGGGGACAAAAGAAGCCAATGAGGGAATTAAATGAAATCATCAGTTCAACTTCTAGTGGATCAGAGGGTGGATTTAGATCAGTTGGTTGTGGTAGATCAACCCCTGAGGAAACAACTACCTCCTCTTCAGAAACATCCTCAGACATGGCCATAAAAATATTATGTTCCTTACACTTGTTCCGTAGAAAATATTTTTCATTACAATTATAAAAAATACCCTTGATTTGGCGTTCAACCATTTCAACCTGGGTTAATTTATGGATCTTGGGGGGGGTTGTGGGAGGAGGCGCGAGATTGGTGGGTTTAGGGAGAGGAAGTGAGGGTTTTTTGGTTTGGGAAGAGATAATATGTTGTGATTCCTTGGATCGGTTAGTATCTTCCAACCAAGTATGGGGTCCTTCCATTAGGACGTGAGCACGAATTTCATCTTTTATGCCATTGATAAATCATTCCCTAAATAAGGCATCTGACATGCCCTCCATTCTAAAAGCCAAGTGCTCAAAGGCGGCGACGAATTCTTCCATTGTCCTATATTATTTCAACTTGGTCAAATGACCTAAATGATTGGTGTGAGAGTCAAGGAATTCATAAAGATATGCAACAAATTGTGTCTAAGAAACATACCCTTGGCGTGCCTTTCTACTCTGTTTCCACTATTTCCAACATTCTAGATACAGATGGATAATACTATAACAAAGGTTTTCCAACTCATTAGTAATTCCATGAAAGTATAAATAATGTTCCATTTGAGTGACCCATCCTCTGAGATCCAAGCCATCAAATTTGTTCGCCTCAATTATGGGAAGGTGTAGGTATCAAGGAAGGTGATTGGAATGAGGACCTTGGAAATGGGAAGAGTCAGTGTCTTCATCTTGTTGGGGAAAAACACCCTACGGACTAGCAAATAGAGTTCAGAATTTGCATGCAGATATAACCGAATAGAAATTACTTTCTACCTTCATCCCTAGATTTAAATCCCCTTTTCTTAGTAAATGCATACAAAGATCAACCTACCTCATTACCGACGTTTGATGTTGATCCTCCGTTGTGCTTGATTACTTGTTCACAATACTCCTTCCAAAGATGACCTGCATTCAAGACGAGAAACAACTATACATGCATACTACTTATATACTAATGGGTTAGAAATCAAACATATACTGATCAAACTATAAACAGTTCATGAATTGGGACGAGAAAAGAATTATCTTCATTACTTAAAATGAGTCAACTTACAAAAGTTGAGACCGGTCACCGCTCCTTGAACCTGATCCTGGGCTCCTCTTGTTCTGTCCTCCAACTGATTTGCTTTAAATCTCCTTTGGAACAAGGAAAGGCTAAAGGGTTGGGACAATGGGAATACGTAAATGGGAAGAGTTTCTTTGCTATATTTTTCCTCCTCCATATGGTACCCCTACCCCTTCTTTTATAGGCTAGAAGGAGCTAGGTATTTGGACGAACCCTCGGCCATGCATAGCTAGGAGTTTCAGTTAACTCACCCATAGATTTTGTTCCATCGGCAACTTTCCTTTTTTCATGCTTTTGTTGGTCCACGCGGACTGTTTTGGGTCATCCAACGTGTACATGCGTGCAGTAATGGATTAGGGCATGTGGGCCTTTATTCAAGAGGATTTTCAAAGAGTTGTTCAACAATGTTTTGGCAAAGAAGGGATATGAGTTGGCCTGATGCCATGTAAGCATGTGTGGTGAAATTTAGGGTTATAACAGATGCCCGCTAATGTGTGAGGTCAGAAGATCATCTGAAGGCCAAAATACATTATCAATCTTTACTGATGTGCCGAACGATTGAGCCCAAGGATCAGGAACCGGGAGGTGTCATCTACAAAATAAAAAATGTCTCACTGAGGCGAGCATACCCATGCTCGAGATAAAATAGAACCATGGATACCAATCAAATACACTGTAGATCCATGTCAAATAACTATAAAGAGTAGTCGTGAACAATACATAGCAGAGCTACAACTCGAAATCAGAAAGATATACATATAGAGTATCCATCTTCCAGAAGTTGATTCGGGATGATGGCTAGATATGAGATCTTCGAGAAACAACTTCAAAATCTTCAAAACTCGGGTAGGAGTGTAATATGAGTGTACGACTACACTACCCAGAGATCTTCGACGGCTCATCGGTCATGGACTTGATAATATTGATGATCAGACTGAAAGCTTCAGTGATTTCTAACAAAGACTTGATTGGATGTTTCAGGATGGGCGGGCATGAGGACAAGAGACATATTGCAGAGGGGCCGACTCAAGTTTGGTGATAAATTTCCCTTGGATAATAGCACAACAAATGATGAGACTCAGGTAGCATGTATGTTAATCATAAGTCTACGAAGCAGGACATGACGCAAACTCTCCATATGTTTGGAAGGATAACCAAATGGTGGAGGACACAACTCTATATAGCGAGAAAAAGCTTCCTAAGGTCGTACTACATCTCATAATCTGATGAACAAATGGATAGATGTTCTTTATCCAAGGGCGACTCATTATGCTTCCAATAAATAAAATACTTTTCCCTTCCTCTTTTTGGGGTATATTTGATTTTTTTGTTCTTTTCAATATTTGTGGAATATTACGTTACAAGGGAGGACCGAGTGTTGCAAACATACAAGTTCAAGGCACAAGGATGAGACTGATGTTCTAGTAGAAAGATACTCGGGAAAAATCCTCCGGTGGCCAAAGGTGTTTAGACGCAGAAGAAAACTGTCACAAGGTTGGTGTATAAGGTATGCAAATGCAGTTAATAAAACACACAATGGTAACATCCTTCGATGTAAGTTTAACGAGCCCAAAGAAGGTAAGCTCGGTGGTTTTTCATATTTAGAGAGTCTGAAAAAACATAAAAGGAGACTCCATTGGGGTACCTTTTTCGAATGTAGTCTAGTCGGTTCGAAAAAGGGGTAAACTAGCACTGATTAGACGTCAATTCAAAACCATTTTAACGAGTGTGACAAGGACAAGATCACTCACCTATTTTTTAATTTTTAAGGAGTCTGAAAAAAGATTAACTATGGACTCCGTCAGGAATATTCTTCTGGACCAATTTAACGAGTGTGAAAGAATAAGGTCACTCAACAATCTTTTCAATTTTAGGGAGTCTGAAAAGAGCTTAACTATGGACTCTGTGGGGGTTTCTTTTTCGTAAGTTTAGTCCCTCAGGCCCGAAAAAGGGATAAAATTATGCCTGAGAGTACTCTTCTAAAGAACAGAAGTTCCATAGAGTATACCTTTGTTCGTATAGTTGACCGTCTGGACCGAAAAAGGGGTAAACTACCACCAAACAGACGTGACTTCAAATTTCAGTTTAACGAGCGTGAAAGGCCACAAGATCGCTCGACAATATTTTCATGTTTAGAGGGTCTAAAAAGGGCTTAAAAGGAGACCCGTTTAAGGAACGTTCTTCTAGACCAATTGAACGAGTGTGAAGAAACAAGGTCACTTGACAATCTTTTCATCTTTAAGGAGTCTGAAAAGGGCTTAAAGAAGACTCCATAATGGTTACTCTTCTCAGTTAATCTGGACGAGATCGAAAAGCATAAATGCAGTCTCGTCGGATGTTGCTTTCGGATCTCAAAGAGAGCTTGAAAAAAAAAAAAGTTAGCTCATGATAGACTCTTTGTGGGTCAATGCCTGGCATCTCCTCGAGGGAGTTGTATGCTCCGACAAAAACATTGTCTATGATGCCAGGGGTTCTGGAGATATTGATAGGTATCATGTCAGCAATGGTCACCATATTACCCTCAACATAGATCTTGTGTGTAGCTAAGGGATCAGTATGACAAGACCTATTTCCAGTCATAGTTATGGTGAATTCTCCTGCTTCGATTCAACTTAACTCTGGGAGGAAATATGATGTGTGATGAAGATATTCCCAAGGTTTGTCCATACTAGTCATTGCTTCGATTACTGCTTCATCAGAGGGTAAGACTAAGTCTAACAAATCGATGTTGGCGAGAGAACCCTAAGCCCAAATAGGCTCTAGAATTAGATCTAACTCTTGTGCAGGAGTTGGATCAGTGTTAGTTGAAGCTTGTTGGACTAAAGAGTACGCTACTTCAATGGTAGACAAGGGCATGGACATACCCGAGTGCCATGTCTCATCCATCATGGATGATGGGAAAGGAAGTATCCACGGGTCATCGAAGTAAGTCGTGCGGAACGACGAAACCTAAAAGATCTCAACCTTATGATGATTGGATATAAATTTGATATCACCTTGAGGGGGTGGGTAATCGAAGGTACCCATCAAGGATGGGCACAAACCAACCCCTACGTTAACAACACCTGGTTGAGGATTATCAATCATCAGCACTGTGGATTCCCCCAATGACGGATCAGGTCTGGAGAAAGACAATTGATCTATGGTCACAATCCGGCCCTCGTGTGGAAACAACAAGACCTGGAAAACTGTAGCGACCATGACTTGCATAGCGTAAGTCCAACTCCTTCCTAACAAAATATTATAGTCAAGGGGAGCGTCGACTACTTCTACCTCGACGCACACGGTCTTCCCTCCTAACTACACATGGAAAGACGAAATGATACCATGTGGTTGGAATGAACGATCGTCGAAAGAAGTGAGGAGAGTAGGTGACAGAGACAGAACGGGCTAGCCAATGGCCTTCCAACATGCCAACGACATAACGCATGTCGAGGCGCCCTCATCGACCACCGTGTGGAAGATATTTCGAGTAAAACTTTTTGTGGGGTAAGCCACTACTATCTAAAACGCGACGTGGTAAGGTAGACAAGGTTTTAAGTTGGTTGTATCTAACATGATGGTACCCAGATTACAAGTCTCAGTATAGCCCAAAGTGGTTAACAAGGATTTCCTCTGAGCAGGGTATCTTTGGAGGACCTCCAAAGCAAACATCGCACAAGGGGTTTGTGATAAATCTTCCACCATAGAGTAGTTTTGGGCGGCCCTTGCATTGGGGTTATGAGAAGATTTTTTAAATGCACCTTTTGGAATGCGTGTCACTGTTTCTCCCAACATCTTTTCAATCTGTAGAGGAAGAGATGGGAGATCAACTTCTTTACCCTTTTCAGAAGTGCTTGGTTTACTATAATCGTGTGCTCTAGTTGATATGAAAGCATCACCCATAACCATATATACGTTCACATATGAGGGATTGTTCAGAGGCGGGCAGGTTTCTTGGCTTCCCCCTTCCGTGCTTGCAGAGGCTTGAGTTAGATTTTTCCCATGTTGAAAGGGATTAGTCAACACTGCTTGTTGTTGCTGTGTGACAAACTTTTGGGCCTTTGCAAGTCGAGGACATAGATGGGTCGGGTGGTCTTTTGCGCACAATTTGCATGGATACCTTGCCTTCCGTTTTTCAGTGTTATGGCCGCCAGCATTATCGTTGGGTTTTTTATCCCCCTTACCCTTCTTTTGTTGTTTTTTCTTCTCTTCAAGTTGTTGGGTGGCCTTTGGGTTAGTTGACTGTATTGTGTGTACTTCTGACGTTTGGGTAGGGGGAGCAGCCAAAGCAGTAGTTTGGCTAGCTGTTATGTGTTGTATGGATAACTGTTACAACTGCTTTGTCAATTGCTCAGCGGGCTTGGTTTGTGCTGAACCAACAATACCATTGGCATGTGGTCCAACTCTCTGTCTAGTTTTATCCAGCATTGAACGTGGTGCATCTGACAAGATGTTGTATAATAAACCAGACTGAGAATAGATGAGCTCAAATTGTTAAGCCCTTATGATGGCATCTTCTTCAGAGAAAACTCTAGATGTCACGACGTCTTTGGATAGTTGTGAGACCAAAGACTTAAGGAACCACTCAAGAAGGAATGCTGGTAGGACTGGTACTTTGATTAAACTCTTCTGGCGTCTCCATTCTCAGATGTGATCAGAGATATGGTCCATTGTTGTCTGTTCGAAATTGGCGAGTAGCTCTGTGCCAGC
>ML790514.1:411208-423508 GCA_009831015.1 Picea engelmannii | reverse complement strand
TGTTTCCATTGTTGTGTGTGACACTGTCTGGCGCTCGTTAAATTGAATTGGTACAATGAAAGGTGCCAAGAAATCAGTAGTTGGGGTTTCAACCGAGCCAAGAGCGGTTGTTTCAAGGTCCAAAACAGTCGATTCCTCCGGGGCTTGTTCAGGCACAATGGTTTGTAACCCGATCGCTTCAAAAGACCCTTGTTGGTCTAGCTTCCACCTTAATGGTGGCGGGGGTGGCTCCAGTGTAACCTACGGCAGGCCAAGAAGCCTTCGTGACTGACGGAGCATGGGATCCTCCACTATGTCAGAATATCCAAGACACTCTAAGGTAGTCTAAACGTTCAAAAGTAACACACACTAAAAAAAGTCCCTAGAAGATAAGACAAGTAAACACTAAATTAATTGGAAGAACAGTTACAACAACCAACACTAGAGAAACTTATCGGTGCAAGTGCAACTCGAACACGGAAGCACCCTCCGGGTATACTCTGCAAAGTGTGGCCCGATGTCTGTCCTAGGTACCGTGGTATACCCTCGCAGTCACCTGTGTATGTCCCTAAAAAGATTGGCAACTAGGTTGTCGGCGCGCGAACAGTCACCAGGCAGGTACAGTCGAAAGTCGGGTAGACCACAATGAGCAGGGTATCGAGCCCGAAACTTGTCAAGGGTATCGAGAGAAAATATTTCGGAAGAAAACTGAGGACCTTGAACGGATTCAAGACCCATGAAGCCCCGTGGAAAATTCAAACGACGGAATCCCAAAACAAGCCCTCTATATGTGTTCTCCACTACGATTGGTCCATCTTTGGAGGGGTTATCTCCACTACCTTTCTACACGTGACCTCGTGTTTATCCCCTTTGTTAGAGGGGGGTCCCAGATAACTTTCACAACACTAGACTTAGACACTCCCTAACTCATACTCCAATGTTTGTTTTAAAAAGGCCTTGAAGAGTTTCCTCTCCAACCTAATCCAAGGCCCTAGTCCTGAACTAGTTTGTGAACCCTACAAACATAAAAGTCTAGTAGATTTTAAATTTAGTGTTACTTTTATGGATTTTTCTTACGTCAAGGGGTATGAGGGTGAAACTGATGATGTGTAAAAGACGAAAGCAAAAAATGAATGAAAAAGATGGAAACAAAACTTTTACTGAATGAAAAATTTCAACAACTTTTCAAAAGAAATATTTTTTAATTTTTCTAAGATTTTGTATAGCAAACTCAAAAGAATTTCACTCGACTACGAGCTACTTATGATCTAAGTGAACTGCAAAAAATTATGAAATAAAAGGCTTTTCCCTAGCTAATGATGCAGGAACACACTCTTCAACCGAAGAAGAAAATGAAAAGAGATTTTATTTATTTATTTAAATGTTAGTAAAGCAAGAAAGGGAAAATATCGACAAGCAAAAAACCAAGAAAAACAATTCTGACCTAAATCACAGATTGCAAAGAATCATATTAACAAATCACACAATAGCAATCGTAAAAACAATGACTCTCACACTTGTCTAAAAACCATTAAAAACAAATTTATATTTTTCTGACAACTTTTTAAATGAGAAAAAGCAAGCTAAGGGTAAGATTAATCCTAAGCTACTGACTGCTCACACAGAGATTCAAACACTTGAGAGGAATAATTCTTATCCAGGGAAAGGATGATTGCCTTACCCCTAACAAAAAGTATCCTGCACAAGCACGTGACTGTTACTCAAACAACACACATGTGAATGCGTGCTGAACAGAGACATAGTGCATGTACACGAGGGCTGACCTTGTATAGGCCACATGTATATCTAAACTCTAAAAAAAAATGAAAACAGATAGACCAAACCCAGAAGAGACCCCTGATATTGATAACCAAGATCCCTTGAAGGCTTGGACACTCTTTCTAACAGAAAAACAAATAATGCAAGGAAAAAATAATAAGGCAAAAAACAATCTGAGATAGGACTGTTAGCAAACAAGACTTAGACAAAATTCCAGAAAACCCCCTGAGAATGTGTGATTCTGACAGGGAAGAGGATGATTGCCTCTGAGGTTCTTTGAACTCTACACGCTATTGCTACCTCTACAGCTAGCGTTCACACGCAGGCTGTAAGAGGATAGGGTGTGGGTACACACGTGCAGACCTTGTGCAGGCCGTGTGTACCTCCGTGGGTCCCGAAAAACACATTCAAGAAAAAGTCAGGGAAAGATGGTATGGAAAACCAGACTCCCTGCTAGCTTAGACCTTACAGAAACGAAAATAAAAGACAAGCAAGAAAAACTAGTCTTTAAACTACCCAAAAACTAAATAAAATTCCAGGAACCTTAGAGATTTTCCCCAGTACGGTCGCCAATTCTGTTGTTGTGGAAAAACACCCTACGGACTAGCAAATAGAGTTCAAACTTTGCATGCAGATATAACCGAATAGAAATTACTTTCTACCTTCATCCCTATATTTAAATCCCCTTTTCTTAGTAAATGCATGGAAAGATCAACCTACCTCGTTCTTTGCGTTTGATGTCGATCCTCCGTTGTGCTTGATTACTTGTTCACAATCCTCCTTCCAAAGCTAACCTGCATCCAAGACAAACAACAACTATGCATGCATACTACTTATATACTAACGGGTTAGAAATCCAAACATATAATGATCAAACTATAAACAATTCATGAATTGGGATGGGAAAAGCATTCTCTTTATTACTTAAAATGAGTCAACTTACCAAAGTTGAGACTGGCCATCACTCCTTGAACCTGATCCTAGGCTCTTCTTCTTCTGTCATTCAACTGCTTTGCTTTGAATCTCCTTTGGCATAAGGAAAGGCTAAAGGGTTGGGACAATGAGAATACGTAAATGGGCAGAGTTTATTTGCTATATTTTTCCTCCTCCAAATGGTACCCCTACCCCTTCTTTTATAGGCTAGAAGGAGCTAGGTATTTGGATGAACCCTTAGCCATGCATGGCCGGGAGTTTCAGTTAACTCACCCATAGCTTTTTATTTCATCGACAACTTTCCTTTTTTCATGCTTTTGTCGGTCCACGCGGGCTGTTTTGGGTCAGCCAGCGTGTACATGCGTGCAGTAATGGATTAGGGCACGTGGGCCTTTATTCAAGAGGATTTACAAAGATTTGTTTAGCAGTGTTTTGGCAAAGAAGGGATATGAGTTGGTGTGATGCCAGGTAAGCATGTGTGGTGCAATTTAGGGTTATAACACTTCATGATAGGAATGTTGTTTAGAATAGGTAGGGTTCATGGAGTGGCTCATCAATTGGTCAAGTGTGTATTTGATGTCTTTGATGGTGACACATTAGTCTTGGAGGATCTGAATGAAGGAATTGATCTTGCTAATGTTGGAATTGAGAGTATTTATGTCCTTCTTATTATGTATGTTGTTGAAAATCAAGGTATTGAGTTCTTGGGTGCATGTTTTGGCCATTTGGGTAGAGGAAAAAATGGGTGAGCTGGTTTGCAGTGAAAAATGTTATAAAACCAAGATCGTGGAGCAATAAAATAAAACAAATGTGGAAATAAAACACAAAAGATACAAAATACAATAGATACACAGATATACGTGGTTCACCCAGTGTGGGATATATCCACCAGAGAAATTTCCAGGTTCTTCCTTTATTATCATCCAACAAATGAAGGGATACAACCTACAACACACCCGTTGTAACTTTCTCTTGTTTCTCTCACAGTCTCCTCTCTTAGAATACAATATTCACAATGATACATAGCTGCAATACATTTCCCTCATAAAAGAGGGTTTCCTTCTAGGGAAAAAAACCCTAAGATAACTTCTACCATCAAATCTGCAAAATTATAATAAACGGTCAAGATTTATTATGAAATTACAATATACATTTACAACGAAAATTTTCCTTCAGGGGATTCACCCTTGAACCCCCTCGAGGGCCCACTTTCCTTCGAACCCCATAGGGGTAACCCCCTGTTGGCATAGAAGGGCATACCCAGGGTTCAATGCTCAAGAGTGCACCAACAAAACCCTAACTATCAGCCCTTTCGGAAACACCTGCGAAGCAGATGAAGTCTCACCCGAGGTAGAGGCAGGGGTGGTTGCAAGACTCAGGTGTCTACAACCTTAGCTAGGACATAGATCTGTGATTATACTACTTACAATGCACTTAGCATTAGTCAGCCATTAATATCCAACCCTTATTCTACTTGGCAGATAGCACAGAGCATCGCAATATTCACTTAGATCTATAGTATCTAAGCACTTAGCAACAATAATACATCAGGTCCTATAGATCGACACTAAGCACTTGCACATACATTAGATATAATAATCATATATATCTAAGAAGAACAAAGCATAAGTGAATATATCAAAATCAAATCGCATAAGCAGAGATAAACACAATGAATCAAAGCACAATGCATTACACACAAATTTGCGTGGTTCACCCCCACCCTGGGGCTATGTCCACCAACTCTTCTTCTTTATTAGTATCTTTAATCATCAGTTACAACACAGAGCACAAAAACCCTTCTTTGCAAAGGATAGAAGATCTGGGCAGCTCACTAGATCCTTCTTCCTTACACTTCAGCACAAAGCCTCTTACAACAACTTGCACTTAGCCTTGCAAGCTTCTTGTGATCATGCACAGAGCATTTGCAATCCACTTCTGATCGCACAGATCTAACTATTAGCACTAAGTCGTCTACCATACATCACATAGATGCACTGCTACTTCTATCTAGCCTAAGCATCTATTTATACATTACAAAAGTGGGCCTAAGCGTGGGTAAACCCATGGGCCGACATCCCTTTCGCATTACATTAACCCAAAAACCCTAATAGGGGGCCAAAAGTGGACCGAGATGCTTCGCTTAGCGATCCTTCTTTGACTAGTTGTTGCATTTCCAAAATAGGTCAAAATGACCTAGGTTATCCCAAAACTTGGTCAAGGGCCAATAGGCCCCCAACACTCACCTGTGACTCATCCTGAGTCACTCTGGTCCACGCAATTCTGCTTCGAATGCCTCGAGCTTGGCTCGAGCTACTTCGAACTGTTGCTTTGATGTGGCCTCCTGCTGGGTGAATTCTAGGATCACTGTGTCATTTACTGGTCCTTCCAGGCATTGTTCTATAGTGATTACGACTTTCTTAATTTATTCTCCTTGGATTTCGATCTCAATAAATAATATGCATGCCTTGTCTTGCATCGGTTGGATGCACTGAGTAACTTCCATCACTTTGCTCTGGATCATGTGTATCTATTGTTGAGTTGTGCATTGTTCATGAGATCGTTTTATTCTATCCATTGCAGACAGAGCCTTCAGCTATGCCTGTAATGTATCTGCATGCTACTTTTCTTCCTAGAGCTGCGACTCCAGCACCTGTAACTCCAGATTCACTATAAGGTTCTCGTAGATTTGGGCACTCTAG
Source organism: Picea engelmannii (assembly GCA_009831015.1). Lineage (NCBI taxonomy): Eukaryota > Viridiplantae > Streptophyta > Pinopsida > Pinales > Pinaceae > Picea > Picea engelmannii. The sequence continues at coordinate 418,115 of ML790514.1, read as the reverse complement.
TTACTGAGCTACTTGCACTTTGAGGCAAGAGATTTCAATCAGTCAACTATGATCTGAGCAATTACTTCTCGTTGGTCTCTTATCTCCTGGGGGGTCTCAGGCACAGCGCAGAGTTCTAGATCAGGAATGCGTTGTTGCAACTTCTGTATAACATCTTCAAGTTGGGCCACCTTCTATGGAACTCTCTCTTCAGCTGGTACTTTGATAACGGTCACAGAGCAGAGTGCTCTGTCGACTAGTTCCTTTACTTCAATATGCTCTACGAGCAACTATTCCTTGCTTTGTTGTAGCTCTACTTTCTCTTTATCCCACTGTACTTGAAGAGAATTTTTTTCTCTTTCAGAAGCACTGCGCTGCTCGACAAGTACTCCCTGTACATGTGTGAGAGCCTGGGTGGTTCTTGTTGTTTTTTCTTGAGCTTGATGAAGGCGAGCTTCGACCATGTCAGCAATCTGGTGAAATCGGGCTGGTTCGTTTCCTGGTTCTACAGTCCCTGCTGTCAGAGGTGCGGTGTGTACTACGTGGATGAACTGGAGTGCCTGCTGAACTCCTTTTAGTTCGATCTCTATACGGTTATACATATACTCCTGCTTATCTACTATCTCCTTTGAAGCATCATTCATTGTTGTAATGTTGAAGTCAAAGTCATCCAATGTGAGGGCAGTTCTCATCTTGGTTACAAGGTTCCTAGGATTCTTTCAGGAGGATGCTTTCAGAGGTGAGACCTTCCTTTTCTTTGATGAGTCTTCTTCGTCCCTAGGTGGTGGTACTTCGCCTTTCTGTTGTTCCATTTTTGTGCCTTCTATATCTTCGCCATCACCTCCTTCGTCTAGTGTGATACAGTAAATACTTACAGATGCACTGTCTACTTCGTGAACCTCTTCAGGCTTCTTCGATTTGCTTGGTCCTGGTGTGTCCAATACAGTCTCTGGGATATCAACATCGGACAACTCTGTGGGGTTCGCTGGAATGAGAAGGTCCACTGACCAATCCTTGGTGATCTCTTCGAGGTCTTCTTCAGTCAACTTGTAATAAGACTACAACTATTGCTTATGTTCATCATCTCATGTCATTATATACATGAAGTGGCGATCCATGCTGAACTTCATTAAAGGTCTAAATTTGTGGAGTGTATTTGGGGTAATGTAAGGCATAGCCTAGATTGCGGTCTTCAGCTAGTTGTAGTATACGTGGAAGACGACATTCAAATTTCATTTCTTGTTCATATCGATCGAGTACCACAAGGTACTAAACCTTGCAACCAAAGGTTCAAATGGATCAGTCTCTGGGAAAGTGGCACCCTCTGGCATCTCCCATGCTATGAAGGCGATCAATATGAGAAGCCAACTGAAATGGAACTCATACACTTAGTCTTCCGCTTCCCTGCAATCGAGTTCAAGCTAATTCACCAAGTACTTTGCCCAAATCATTTGAAGTCCTTCTACGCACTTCCCTATGAGATCGACTACGAATCCAATTACTTGGGTGGGCCGGTTCTTTCATACTAGCTTGTCTGCAATCAACTGACAGGCAAGGCACACTATGCCACTCTGAATAGAGGCTACCTTATAGCCTCGCGTGCCCTTCTTAACATCGCCATAGGTTTCTTTGATCTTCGTTGTTAGTGCTCTGTCAGTGGCCTTTATAGGATAGAACTCCTGTGGATCAGGTCCTTGCATAATGAGTCATGTGATCTGATTAATCAAGGTGGGATCCACCATGAAATGGTAGCCTCCATGATAGCAAGACATAAGTATCTTTACGCATGCATTCACCTCCTGGTGTCTTCCAAAGTGTGGGATCTTCATGACATTCAACAATGTTGACTGCATGAGGTTCTGGGTCCAAGACTGCGGGATGATATTCGAGTTCTTTCTCTTTGTCTTCTTTAGATACTTGTGCAGAGCAAGCATACTGTATACTTTCCTGTGGTTGAGGTTGAAGTCGCTAAACTTCAATGCTGCGAGCTTGTCCTGATCGGCATGAACTGTGCACACCCCTTTTGGCAGGTATGCAGTAACCATAGCATACTCAAATTTTCGAGGCACACTGTCATGGTTGATTTCACCACACAGAGGGGGTAGGTAAGAAAGAAAAATGCTCAGAATTAGTTTAGAGTTTTCCAAAACGTCTCTATGTTTAGAACTCTTCTCATCAACCCATCGAGACAATCCTACTCGGGCAGTGGACGGAGAAGTTGTTACTCCTCTTGTCGATGATGCTTGGATTCCAGTGGACATTCCTCTTTCTGACATGACTCTCTCAGTCATTAAATTAAGGAGGAATTTTGTGACAGACTCTTCGACTGCGATGATTTTGTCATACATACGCGCACAAAATAAATAATTGGGGTCACAATGATCTTGGGCACTGCACCAGAATGAATAACAAGGATGTGATGATCACTGTAGACACTTTCTAGTCTACGAGCTTCAATTTTTCAGTTGGAAAAAGTGTTCTTCAGGCATGGCGCGAAGAGATAAATAGGTAATCTCAGCAACAATCTGCTTGCAATGGGTATGGGGCCTCCGTTAACTCTGTTCTATCCGTTCTGGCACTGTCCAACGGTCTGGTGGTGATCCTTTAATGCTTTTCTGTCCATTTGGGGTGGAATTCGAACAAGTATATCGGCTTCCAACGGCTATATTTCTTCGCCATGGCAAAGTGACCCATGTCGTTGTTTTGATATCTTGACGAAGCTCAAATTCTGTGAAGTTTCTTTCTTTGATGTTCCATATGGAACCTCCTACAATTTCACCCTCTTCTTATTTAACTTTCTATCTTTCTTTTCAGTGAGCTTCGTCTCAGTAGTTCTTTTACCATTATGATTCCTATTTTCCTTGGATATAGTCACTTCACACTGTTGAGGTTCTTTCTTAGGGTTCAGTTATACCATCTCTTCTTTATCTGAGATAGAAACTCCAGTCTTCTATGAGTCCTCTAGCATTCTGATAACTTCAACGTCTGGGTTCCTAGTGTGATATGGCTTCGATCTGTTCTCATGTTCTTCAATCAACTGCGTGATCCTTCTGTTCATGAAGTCTTTTAACTCTTGTCTCTGTTGTTCTAAAACTTTTTCATCTTCCTTCTTTTTGGCTTGATCTCTTTCAATCCAAGGATTTCCAAGTAACATAGTAAATGGGGCGTTGTCCTTAATGAATTTGATATTCTCAAAATCTTCCTCTGTCGGGCAGGCCTCCCTATAACTTCCCAAGTTTTTTCTGTCATAACATTCACATGTGTTTCCTCATCCAAAACACAGTCAATGTCGAAGTCTCCTATTCTTACCTCGATGCATTCTTTTTATTTAAATATCTCTACTAATATAACATGTCGGTGGTCATTCAAGGTGTCTTTCATCTGTAGTAACATCTTCTCTTATTCTTTCTGGGGTTTTGCTATTTTTGGATCTGCTTTAGGGCTGTCTTCATGCAGATTCATTTTTTCAAGCGTAGCAATCATTCTAGGGAAATCCGATACTTCATGATCTAGAGCTTTGCAACAAAGACAACTGGGTCCTCCACCAGGGAATTCTTTAGCTATATGTCTCAGTCTTCTGCAATTGTAACAGAGGGTTAATCCTCTTTTTCTTGTAACTGATCCCCAACCTCTTTTGTACTTCATACCAGGATCATAGGGGTCAATCTGCAATAAATTATTTCTAGGATCCTGCATCCATTTGTTAGTCCAAACATTATTTCTATGCATAGGTATAACATATCTATCATTATACTTATCAGATCTATTCATATCAATTTTTCTTTCATCTAACAATGCCCTAGTTTTCAAGCTAGGACAGAATCTACCAAGAATACCTAGATCCATGTTTTAGAAACAAAAATTTCTACTAGTCTTACTTTTACAGAGCACAAATATTTCAGATCTAGAACTTTCTTACCTTTATCAGAGCACATAACTTACAGATCTTACCTCTTTATTGCAGATCTGACCTCTTTTCTTCAGGAGCTTCCACTTTTACTTTTCTTATATCACAAAGCATTTAGATCTGGCTTCTTTTCTTTAGTATCAACCTCTTTTCTTGCAGATTTGACCTCTTCTCTTCAGATCTGACCTTTCTTTCTTGGCACAAATCTTCACAGGTCAAGCAGGACACTATGCATTGGGGCAAAAAATCTACGCACAAAGCTTCTATTTTCTTTACTTTAGTTCCCAACAATCACAGTTTCAGGTCCTGGCAATGGAACCATTTGTTGGAATAGAAGGGAAGACCTAGGGTTCAACGCTCAAGAGTGCACAAACAAAACCCTAACTACTGGCCCTTTCGACAACACCTGTGAAGTAGATGAAGTCTCACCCGAGGTAGAGTCAGGGGTGGTTGCAAGACTCAAGTGTATGCAACCTTAGCTAGGACACAGATCTGTGATTATACTACTTACAACGCACTTAACATCAGTCAACCATTAATATCCAACCCTTATTCTACTTCATAGATAGCATAGAGCATCGCAATATTCACTTAGATCAATAGTATCTCAGCACTTAGCAACAGTAATACATTAGGTCCTGCAGATCAACACTAATCACTCGCACATACATCAGATCTAATAATCAAATATATCTAAGAAGCACAAAGCATAAGTAAATATATTAAAAGCACATAGCATAAGAAAAGATAAGCACAATGAATCAAAGCACAGAGCGTTACACACATATTTACATGGTTCACCCCCACCCTGGGGCTAAGTCCACCAACTCTTCTTCTTTATTAGTATATTCAATCGTCAGTTACAACATAGAGCAAAAAAACCCTTCTTTGTAAAGGATAGAATATTTGCACAACTCGCTAGATCCTTCTTCCTTACACTTCAGCACAAAGCCTCTTACAACAAATTGCACTTAGCCTTGCAAGCTTCTTGTGATCATGCACAAAGCATTTACAGTCCACTTCCGATCACACAGATCTAACTATTAGCACTAAGTCGTTTACCATACATCACATAGATGCACTGCTACTTTTATCTAGCCTAAGCATCTATTTATACATTACCAAAGTGGGCCTAAGCGTGGGTAAACCCATAGGCTGACATCCCTTTCCCATTACATTAACCCAAAAACCCTAATAGGGGCCCAAAAGTGGATCGAAATGCTTTTCTTGGCGGTCCTTCTTTGACTAGCTTTTGTAGTTCCAAAATAGGTCAAAATGACCTAGGTTATCCCAAAACTTGGTCAAGGGCCAACACCCCCCCTGCACTCCCCCGCGTGGAGGAGTGTACATTCTTCCAGGGTGTAAATTCTTCATGGGGTATAAACATGGCTGAAAAAAAATACCTCTGAATTATGAAGATAATCAGGCTCCACAACCAACAAAAAATAAATTACAAGTGAGGGATATCACGATAGATGATAAAAAGAGAGAAATCAAATGGGATAGGTGGCGAATAAGGGTGACGAGAAGGGTGAGTTATACCACATAGAAAATTGTTGATAAATGATAGGTACCATGATGATCATGACGAAAAGGGGAATCCAATGGGATAGGTCGCAAATAAGGGTGCTAGGAAAGGGGTCGGGTCCACGAAAAAAAAATTCTATAGCTACCACAACAATTAGAGTGAAGAGAGGGATCCAATGGGATACATCCCAAATAAGGGTGTCGATGGGATAACTACACTTGTTTTTTTTTTACTTCTACAGAGTTATACTCTGGCTTGAAGAATACTACAATGACAACTTTCCCAAATTGTCAATAGGAAAATTGTGTAGGAATGTGGAATGCAAGAGGCATGGTTGCATGACAATAGATCTCTAGTTTTATTTTTCTATTTTTTTCCTTTCCCAAGGGTTAGGGTTTTCAGGATTCCTACAAACAAGGGTTTTCCCTATGTTATAGCTCTCTAATATATGTGTGGGTTTGAACAATAGTACTCAACCCAATATCTCAGGGCACCAACTAAGGATGCTCAACCATACCCTTAGCCATACTACCTGATTACCCAAGTACTATAGAGTATCTTTCTGATTGTTGTTCTCAGTGTCACTATAGTAGTCAGGCGATCAATAAATTGATCTAGATCCAGTTTCAGGAGGCCTAGGGAAGGAGAGAGTGTGATCTAGTAGTTAGGCGATCGATCAATTGATATATTGTTGTTGGCCTTTCCAGGAGAGAGCACTTTTACAGCGTGCCCCGTACACAATAATTGATATGCAATTATGAAAAATTTACCCAAAATACTATGTCCTTTCCACTGTTCAATGCAACTGGTCTCACTCAATTTGGATTCTCTATGAAGAAGTTATGTTTTTTTTACCCAGAACACCTATTTGAGACTAGTCAATAGGACTAGTCAGTTACCCTATATTGCACGGTGTTAGGAACCAAATATCAATATAGCATAGAAAACCTTAGAATAAGTACTCAATGCCTTGAAAGAGAGAAATTCAGATAATAAGCCTCTTCAAGGGGGAAACCTCCTTATTCCCACACAAATGTTCAATTACAAGATGATTCCAAATGAAAATGTCTCCTTGGTATATATAGGAGACTAGGAGGTATAATTACAACTAATAGACTAAAACTGACATGAATAAAATAACATTACTAATGTAATATGCCCCAATTAAGGGGTAATGAGCCACTATTTAGGGCTTAACATGACCCTCCCCTTGAGACAAGTGTTTTCCGCAACGCTTGAGTAACTCTGGATGCTTATGTATAAAAGACTCATCTTCCTAAGTGGAATCTCCAGCCGATAGTTTCCTCCATTTAATGAGATACTCTGAAATGGATATATTCCTCAACTGGTGAATTCTTGTGTCAGTGATGGCTTCAGGCTCCAATATGATTTTTCCTTCCTCGTCAAGTTCTGGCAATATAGTTTGAACTAGGATCTTGTCACCTATAGCCTTCCTTAAGCATGAAACATGGAAAACTGGGTGTACTCGTGAA
>ML790514.1:374372-395835 GCA_009831015.1 Picea engelmannii | reverse complement strand
GCAACAATGGAGGGTATGGTCGTATGGTAGTGTAAGTGCGACCGGGCGTTGGGGCTAAGCCCCAGCCCGGACCCCCGCGCTGACCACAACATAAATCAAATTTAAATATATTGTAAAACATATAGTTAACAAGGAACACCGTGTGGGATAGTGGTAGCCCACACTCTACCAAAGCACAGAACCATAGGGGAGGTTCAGGGTTCGACCCCCATGGACTCCATAAAATTTTGAATAACAAACCACTGCCAATAACGGGGTGCCATGTGGCAGCCCATGACTGGGCCACGTGGCACCCAAACACTTGTCAAAATGATGCCACATGTCAGAATATCATTCTCCCTCAACTACCAATAAAAAACTGCCACATCATCACATGCCACGTCAGTGTATGGATGTACGACCTATGCCATGTCAGCCTATATGGACTGTACGGACTGCACAGTCAGCGTCCTTTTTTTACCTGTTTGACGATTCGAACAGATCGCGATATCTCTTGCTCCCGACGTCCGTTTGAACCCAAACAAGTTGCGTTGGGTTCGCAATGACGAGGCCTACGCTCTCGTTCAATTTGAAGTGATTCCTAGCACTTTGAATTTTTGAGCAAAATTTGATCCCCTGATCAAACCATTTGGGCCATTTGACAAAGTTGAAACAATCAGGAACAGTGGAAGACTTTATAGTTTCCTTTGAGCGCCTAGCTTTTCGGACAAAGGGCATGTTTGATGCCTTTTTCCGAGAATGTTTTATCAGTGGCCTCAAGGATGATATTTGGGCCCATGTCCTCATGGCTTGGCCTTAGAGTTGGGTGGAGGCTACTAAAAGAGCTAAAGAAGCACAACAAGTTGTATCTTCTCAAAATTGGAAACCCTCCTTTGTCCCTCGCCCTAAACTAGTAAATCCCACTACTCCCTCCGCTCCACTAAAGACCCAAAAATTGGCTAGGGCTGAAATGGATGAATGCCAACTCAAAGGCCTTTGTTATAATTGTGATGACAAATATTTTATGGGCCACAAGTGTAAGGAACAAAATCTCTTTATGGCCATCTCAGAGGATATTTCGGAAGAGGATATTGAAACTCCCCTTGTGTATGAGTCACCTGAAACCCTCGACATAACCCCTCCCTCAGACCCTCCCGAAGTAGAACCAGTCATTTCCCTCAATGCTCTCACTGACTTCTTCGCTCCCCAAACCCTCAAGCTAATTGGTTACATCAAGCATCAAAAGGTCATCATTCTGGTTGATAGTGGAAGCAGCCATAATTTTATTCATCGCCGCATTGCCCAAGAAACTCATTGCTACATCCATGCCGTCAATAATTTCCAAATCATGATTGCCAATGGTGGCTCCATGAAGTGTGGGGGCATTGTGAAAATGTGTGTCTCCAAATTGGTGACTACCACTTGAAATCTCATATGTTTACTATAGACATGGGTGGGTGTGACATTGTGTTGGGTGAAGACTGGCTAAGGACTTTGGGTCCCATTATCATGGATTTTAAGGAATTAACCATGCAATTTGACCAGGAAGGCCACCAATATAAGTTCCAAGGAATCACCGTCGATTCACCTGAGATCATTAGTTCCCATCGCATGGAAAAGCTTCTCAAAAAGGGTCATTCTAGTGTTATTGCTCAACTCCATGCCATCCACACAACAGAAACACCCTCGGTGCCCCAAGATCTCCAAGCCATCCTTTCTAAACATAAAGTGGTCTTTTCCACTCCCTAGGGACTCCCTCCTTCATGTGGTGTTCATGATCATTCCATTTCCATTGTACCCAGAAGCCTTCCTCCCAATATACATCTGTATTGTCACCCCTTTTCCCAAAAAAATGAAATTGAGAAAATGGTCCAGGAACTCCTTAATGTAGGCGTTAACCACCCTAGTACAAGCCCCTACTCTTATCCTATCATCATGGTCCTGAAGAAATAAGGTTCTTGGTGAATGTGTCTTGACTTCCATGCCCTCAACAAACTTACCATTAAAGACAAATTTCCCATTCCTATCATTGATGACCTCCTGGATGAACTGAGTGGCACCCAATTATTTACTAAACTTGATCTTCGTTCGGGATACCACCAAATATGTATGAAAGAAGTAGACATTCCCAAGACTTCCTTTAGAAATCATGAGAGCCACTATGAGTTTTTGGTCATGCCCTTTGACTTGTGTAATGACCCATCTACCTTCCAAAGCCTCATGAATCATGTCTTTCGTCCTTTTCTCTGTCATTTTGTCTTAGTTTTATTTGATGATATCCTCATCTATATAAGGACTTGGACATAACATCTTGCTCATGTGGATTGAATTCTCCATCTACTCTCTCATCACCAACTATTCCTGAAACAGTCTAAATGTGCTTTTGGCGCCTCAGAAGTAGAGTACTTGGGTCATCTGGTTGGCAAGGATGGCATCATGGTAGATCCTAAAAATATTGAAGCTATGCAAGACTGGCCTCACCCAAAGACTCTCAAAATCTTGCATGGATTTCTTGGCTTAACATGCTATTATCGCAAGTTTGTTAAGAATTACGGAAAGATTGCAGCACCTCTCACTTCTCTCCTAAAAAAGAACTCTTTCACTTGGACTCTAGCTGCTTCTCAAACTTTTCAAACCTTGAATATGGCCATGTGCACCACTCCAATCCTATCCCTTCCTGATTTCACAAAGACCTTTGTCTTGGAATGTGATGCTTCAAGGAAAGGAATTGGTGTTGTCCTTATGCAAGAAGGTCGGCCTTTGGCCTTTACCAGCAAGCAACTATCTGAAATAAATATAGGAAAATCTATCTACGAAAAGGAAATGTTGGCTATTCTTCATGCCATTGATTTGTGGTTCCCTTATCTATTGGGGAAACACTTCCAAATTAAGACAGGCCATCAAAGCCTCAAGTATTTTTTGGAACAACACATTTCCTCCCCGGAACAACAAAAATGGGTAACTAAGCTATTTGGCTATGATTATGAGATCATTTACAAGAAAGGAAAAGAAAATGTGGTTTTGGATTCACTTTCCTGCAAATATTAAGGTGAAGGACCCCTTTTTTCTCTTTCCTTCATTGTACCAGATTGGCTCCAAGTTGTTCGTCAGGAATGGCTACAAGATCCCAAAAGTTCACAGCTGATCCAAAAATTTGCCTTCCAGTGCTCCAACTCCCCTAGGGTACTCTTGGCTCCATGATGAGATTCGATAAAAAGGCCATTTGTATTTAAGTAAACAATCAAAGATTAAATCCACTGTACTTTCTGAGCTTCATGCTACACCGATAGCGTGGCACTCTGAGTTCACCAAAACCTATGACAGGGTCAAACGTTCTTTTTTCTGGGATGGTATGAAACAGGACATTCATAATTTTGTGGCCAAATGTGATGTGTGTCAACACAACAAGGGAGAAATAGTCAAATCTCCAGGTACACTACAACTGCTCCCGATTACACCTACTATTTGGAAGGACATCTCTATGGATTTTATTACAGGCTTACCCAAATCAGGAAATAAATCAGTCATCATGGTGGTTGTTGATCACCTTTCCAAGTATGTTCATTTATGCACTCTTCAACACCCATTTACAACATCCACGGTGGCTCAAATTTTCATGAATCAGGTCTTCAAGCTCCATGGCATGCCACAATCTATTGTTTCTGATCGCGACCCCACTTTCACAAGCAATTTTTGGAAAGAACTGTTCAAGCTACAAGCAACCCAATTGCATCTCAGTACAGCTTATCATCCCCGGATTGATGGTCAAACAAAATTTTTCAACAAGTGTTTGGAAACATATTTGAGGTGTTTTGCCTCGAAAAAACAAAATCAATGGGCTCAATGGTTACCCCTAGCTGAATGGTGGTACAACACTTCATACCATACAGCTACACACATGACTCCTTTTGAAGCGATATATGGACAGAAGCCACCTTCAGTTCTCTCATACTTACCTGGTGTCTCGAAGGTCCAGGCGGTTGACCAAACACTTACAGTTCGAGAGGCTATTCTTTGTACCCTCAAAGAGAATTTGGTCATGGAACAGAATTGCATGAAGCAACAAGCAGATCAAGGTCACTCTGAACGTCAATTTGAAGAAGGGGATCAGGTGTTTCTTCACTTGCAACCTTACAAGAAGAATTCCCTCAAGGCCAAGCATTGTCAGAAGCTAGCACCCAAATTTTATGGTCCTTATACAATTCTCAAGCATGTGGGAATGGTGGAATATCAATTAGCTTTTCCCAATCATTCGAAGCTACATCATGTTTTTCATGTTTCCTGCTTAAAGAAGGTGATCAGAAATAAGTGCCAAATTCAAACCAACCTTCCTGAGTTAGCCGAAGAAGGATCCATTTGGATACATCCATAAGAAATTTTGGACCAGCATGAGTGTTGCCTGCATCAGATAACCATCAAGGAAGTGTTAATCCAGTGGAAATATACAACTCCAGTAGATGCCACTTGGGAACCCGCTACCATTCTGCAACAATTTCCACATCTCAAGCCTTGAGGACAAGGTTGTTTTTAAGGGGAAGTACATGTTAGGGTACTAACCCGCACATAGGTAGAACAATATATTCAGATGTAATAAAGGTCAATATTAATAAGACCTTGCAATAAAATAGAATAAGTCTAATGTAAGAAGACCTAATAGAAGCTTCTGCTTCTAGAAGGATCTTCCTCTAGATGCTTATTTTGATAGACATATTTAGTATACAAAGGAGTCGAGGGTATGAGAACCCTAGCTTGGAGATTATTGTAATAGATCTCTGCTCGACTGGAGGTTGAGGGTATGGGAACCCTATCTTGGAGATTATTGTAATAGATCTCTGCTCGACTGGAGGTTTCCCCCTCGAAGAGGCCCGTGAACATTGCTCTCAGAATCAAAGTGTTATTTATGTTGTTATTCTTATATCATTTCAATGTTATTGTGGTGATTATTCTGGTTATATTGTTGTTATTATGTCATTTCTAGCATTTTATTTATGTTCTACATACTTTTTATATCTAGTATATTACATTATCCAACTAAACACGATGGTGATGGTTATATACTACCGTAACAAAAAATTCCAAAAATTAATGAGGGGTTCCCTAATCAAAACTTCCAAGATGAGCAATCATCAACTTATTACCTATATTTTTATGAATGGGATGATTGTGTTATCATGACCTTGTTGATTCTATAATGACCCTTTTAATCCCAAAGAACATATGTAACATCCTAAATTTCAATCCCCACGAATTATAATGTAATTGTATAAATGTGAATTAGGTTGGTGAGCTGATGTGTTGGGGCAAAGAGCATGTATTGATGTAATGTGGTTGGGGGATGAATTGTATATTACATACATTGAATAATTAATAAAAGTAATAATCATTGGTTGTGATACACAAGATATGAATAATGATGGGGAGATATGATTCCACAAGAGAGAGGGGTCCAAGGGGGAATTATTTATGGGTATTAATCCAACCCACATTCCTGAAATTATTTTATCACTGAGTATAACTTTCACTTCATTGTTGAGTGTTCCCAAAGACAATCATTTAACTCATGTAAGAGGGTGGCTGTGAGTGGTCCTATCCCATGGTTATTAGAGAGTATGGGATGAAGTACAATCATCCTTGGGAAGAGTGAGAGTCAATCAAGAAAGGGAGAAGAAGGGAAACTCATATGGAGAATAGGAACAATTTATGGGTAGAAAAGGAAACGATGAGTGTTGGGAAGAGCACCATCCATGTTGTGATTGAAGGAAACCATTGTTGGGTTTTATGTTATGATGGATATCAGGCATGTGTGCCTGTAAAATGGGTTGTAATCATGTAGTGCATTTTTATGTTGAGAAAATGATTCTAGATCCTTATGAAGGTTGCTATGAGAACTCCTCGAGAAGCTAAGAGTTCCTTAAAGTCCCCAACCGATATTTCCTTTCCAACTGAGTGCACTAGAAACCTTGACAAATTTGGTGAAACTTGATTCTTCATATTTCATTTTGTGCAAATTTGGGGGGAAATAGAGAAAAAATAGATTGAAATCCCCAAATTCATGGACAAATTTCGAGTGAAATTTACTAAGAACCCTCTCAAATATGATACAGGGCATCAATCTACATAGTTACAAAGTTACATTTGAATTGGAAGGTTAGATTGCATGTTTTAATGGCTACTATAGTGCTAAACAGAGTTCAATGAATCGACAATCACGATCATGTTTGATCTCAATATCAATGACTTAGATTTGTTGAGATAAGTTTAAAAATTTGTAAGGTTTTGACCATTTAAAATGTTGAGCATATCAATGGCCATGATTCATTTTCGAGGGTTTGGGAAATGGATTATATTGATTTTCGAGGTTTTTCGACAGAGTCAGTAAATGTTTGATGGATCGACGACTGACATCATTCTAAATGATATATCAATGGCCTAGATTCATCTAGATTTTGGTCAAAAAATTTCTACGTGTTGGAGTTGGCCAAAGGAAATCACCGATGACCAATGACCAATGGTCGGGTTGTCTGGATTGGCGAAGTGTTTGGTCACCAATGGTAATCACCAATGGTCGATGGGACTATGTTTGGGTTTTGACTGTTTCGGTGAATTATTTCAATTGATCAAGAGAAATCACCAATGGTCGTGTGTCTATCGATTTGAGAAAGTGTTTCGATCGAGCAAGAGAAATTATTGATGGTTGATGGGTCAATGGTTGGGTTTCGACTGATTCAACAAGGTTTTTAGGTCATCCAAGGGAAATGGTCGATGACCTATGAAGGAAAGAGGGTGATGACATGTCATTCCATTTCATGTCACATCAACAAGAGTGTCATGTTAGCAATTACCACATTATCCAAGAAACGATCGATGGCCAATGGTCAACGACTGGGTCGGCCAATTTGGAGAATCATTTTCATCAACCAACATGGATGGACAACAACCAATGGTTGATGGTCAATGGTCAACCTAATTGGTAAGGTGTTTCATCTACAAACGAGAATTGCCGACGACCGATAGTCAATGGTCAGGTCGATCGGTTTAGCATTGTGTTGCAAAGAAATTGATAAAGGAATGGGTCGATGGTTGATAGTCGGGTCGTCAGTTTTGGAAAAATGTTGTGAACTCCCAAAGGAGAACGTCAATGGTTGATGGTCGATAGAGTCAAATAAATGGTTGAGATCTCATCTGATCTTGGGATCGATGGTTCATTGTAACACACCCAACTCCTTAAGTACCTTTTTTAGGGATGGGGTATTAAAATTTTCATATTTAATAAACCATATCAACCCTCTTCTCGAGGTCACCATCACCTTATTCTCATCAATATATTTCCAATGATTGTTACCATGCTCAAAACCGAGATCTGAATCAAAAGTTATGACCATCCAAAGTTTATTTTCGACTCCCACCCTATCAGACCCTCAACCCTTCTCCAAATTGACGATTTTGATTTATTTAGGCCCCTCTCATCAAAGTGCCTTTTCCATGGAGTCATATTTCACTCTGACAGCTACTCTGACCACACATACTTTGAATGATTTGATGACTCCTAGATTCAAGCAATCAACAAATTAGAATTCATCCAAGTCTTTACCCACATGATGGTTTACTCCCTCTACCCTTGTTGTAACCTTGTATATGTGGCATGCCACTCACATGAAACATGGATCCACCCATGACTTGACATGTGGGTTTTCGTGGCTATACATGTCATCACAAGATACCAATGCTTACCTAACCAAGTGTTGCCACCTTTCCTTTTCATTTGTGTGATCATGTGGAACCCCATGATATATCGATGGTTTTCATCACATCATGTATACCCAGTGATCGACGGTCCAGATAGATCCTCAGATTCCTCCCTTCGGATTGCACTCATTTGGGTAGTTCAAATCCCTCTGATGGATAACAAAGATCATTAAATACCCCTCCGATCAGAGGTTGAGATTTAAGGTGATCCTAAAGGAATTTTTCCTAACCGAGCCTACCTCCATCTTGTCCACCACTCAACTATTGACACACATCATCTCGAAGGAAATGCTAAATTCCACTTGTCGTGACATGTGGCTCTGCCACTGCTATCCATCTGGAGTGACATGTGGCATATATCGCTCGACACAGAGTTCGGTCTCAAAACCTTGAGTCACATTGACGTGTGGCATGATCTCAGCTAAACACATGGAATCCTCGCCATCTGACATGTGTCATTCATCTTCCCACATATTCTCATTTATAACATACAAGTCATCATGACACATGGAACAACCCTTTCTTGAAACATGGCATCATCCACATCACCCTCTTTCACCCTTTGGTAGGAGATCAACAGTCTAGATCTCTTCTTCGATTTCCTCCGATCACGATAGATCAATGAACCAAATCTCCTCTTGGAGTTCTTCTGTTGGAGTCCTTCAGCACCCTCATACAAAACAATCTAATGAAAGTACTATGATTGATGATGGAGATCTATCCATCCTAGATCCGATGATCTTCATTCATCCTTAAAGTCCATCCTTCGGAGTTCACCTATCTCAGTAACTCTGAAAGGTGTACTCTAAAGGCACTCCCTTCATCAAATCTATCGGTTCATATCATTTGATCTATAGATATAACGGCCAGGATCAAGACACCTATTCTAGATTTTGATACTGACAGGGACTTCTAGTCGGCCCTTCCTACAAAATTCAAGATAACACGTGTCACCTTTTGGGACACACTGATTTTCACGCTATCATGACATGCCACACTAACGTTACTTCCCTTTTTTTCCTCACTTGAGTGGGATCCTCTTTGATCTATGAATGAGGTTTGACCTCGCCCATATTCCAATCAACGATTCTCGTTCACTCTTGAATTCTCTCTATCAGAGTTCATTCCCCAATGGGACTTCCACGCACTCTAACTATCCATATCTGATGAAAAAGTGAGATCTTTTGATCTACCAAAACTAATGGTCGATGATTAAGGTGACCTTACAAAGTCTTGAGCCCAACGGGGCCCACGTTTTTCCTCTTGACGAACTGGGTGTCGACACCTATCATCCTACGGAGATGATGGCTGCCACTTAGGAATGACATGTCACACTGACATCACATTCTCTCTCTTCACACTTATAGGGTAAGGCATGGAACCCAGATTTGGAACCATTTTCCTCTCACTCAACTTCAATGGTCGAGATTCTTCCCTCAGCCCTATGATAGATCAACAATCCTTGTTTATTTGGAGTTCATTTTATACAAGTTTCATAGCCTACTCCGAGGAAGGGCCAAGATAGATATTTTATTACACTAGATCGATAACTGAGATTTATTCTCACCACTTTCCAATTAACGATAGAGATATATCTCGATCTATGGTCTAGATATGATTTTTAAGCCAAATCTATGGCTATGATTCTTTCAAGCCTAAACATGGGGTTCTCTTAGATGTAATAGTTTGAATTTGGACTTAGACATTTTTGTAGGGTTTCTTCAAGGATTTTCCTTGAATAATAGCCCAAATTTGCGATTTACTACTCAAGGATCCTTCCAGGTCCCTTATCAAGGGTTTACCATACCTTCTTGGTCTCCTCCTTCATTTCATTCCACTTAGGGGGGGTCATTTATTTCATACAACTATGTATCCCTTTATCCAAAGAACCCAATATAACCAGAAGTATAGATATGTATAAATGTAACAATGCATATGGTAAGAAAAGTCATAGTTTCATTTCTTTAACTCAATATAATATATGAGGCTCAAGCATTCACATGTACAAAGCATTCCCAGACCCATGTAGCTCCTTAATTTCTTAAATACACAAATATGCAATAGGACAAACAATCTAATTATTAAACAAACATGCACATCCCTGAGACAATTACAGGCATTCAACCATAAATTACATTTCAATTACACAGGGTATGAAAATACTTATCTATTACAATTGATGGCCAACCAACTAACTATGGGTGTTCACCTTTCTGCCCAAACATAGGCTCTGCTCGCTCAATCACTTTGGCAGCAGGCCACCCCTGTGCCAAGCCATGATACCACTAGGTAATTCTCTATGCTTCCTTATGCATTCACTTGCAACAATTATTTTCCTCGGGTATTTGCATGTTTTGTCTCCCCCACACTCTCTCTTTTTAGGGTCTTGTTCTCCTCCCCTTCCTCACACGTCCCCTTCACGTAATCCTCGTGGGAAGGTTCTCAACATTTCCCTTATTTTATTCTATTAGAAGGAATCCATGGTTCAATCTAGATGTAGACTTGGTACTATGTTGTACCTTTGTCTAGCAGCCTCTATTGTCCTAGCTAGATTTCCCATACCTACATTCATTGAGGGTGGTGGGTTTTTCAACTACCAACCCCTTCCCATTAAAATTTTGGCTTCAACTGCTAGTTAAAGTAAATATGATAATTTCCTTCACATTATTTATCAAAGTGGCTTGGGATATTTACACATGAATCCCCTTTCTTGCCACCCCCTCACAAATCCCTCTCATGGCATCATGTCCAGTACTTTCAAGGCTTCACCAAATAGTAAACTGATTGGCGTTTTAAATCAACAATAATATAATTACAATCTTTATTGTTCCATTACATGAAAATCATTAATCATGATTAATTACATATAATCATAGGTTTAGGAAAAGGGGGTGTTACAATCCCCTCCCCCTTCAAAGGAACATCGTCCTTGATGTTCTTCTTCAGTACACCTGCCATTCCTTTATCCTTCAGATGATTCAACATCACCTTCATTTTCTTCATAGTATGGTCCTTTCCCAAACTCTTGGCATTAGTACATACCTACAACAATTTCAACACTAAGCATATCATTCACAATTTCATGCATAACATTTTATTGTTGTTCATCATTTAAGAGGAAAATTTACATATCAATACAATACTTGTCTTGTGCACTTCATGGATATTCATCCACGTGGATGTCATGTTTACTTGTATCATTTTTTTCCTTGTCATATCCATTGTGCGCATGATCCCAATCAACAGATAAGAAATTTTTCAGAGACTCCATCGAATCTTACACATGGGCTATTGAGGTCTCCCCTTCCTTGATGTCACTCACCTTTCGGGCTTATCCTTAGACATCTCCTTCTCTGCTATACATTCCCTCGGGTTATCCATCTTGCCTGCCCAAGATTTATCACACAAGAAGAGTTTCATATACTTCACTAAGTCTTACATCTAAAGTGTCCCCCAAGATTTCTCTGCCAGAACCATCCCTTCGGCCCATGTTACCACAACACAACATTCTTATGGAGATCATGAATTATCAAAAAGTACTCTTCTCACAACAATGGCCCTCTTCCATTCTTTCTTATTGGACAACCACCATATATCCTTCCTGGACAGATCTTTTCATCTCCCCTGTGTTTATATGCATATATACATTTGTGAGGTACCATTACCAACTTCAATCAAAATTCAATTATGTTACCTACATATTTTTAACTCCACATTTTCATTTCATTTTTAGATATGTTCCATATTGCAACGAGATTTCACAAGAATGAGATTTCCTTCTCATAAAAGTTTGGCTCTTTACAACCAACATGCATTGGTCTTCCTCATGGGCTTATGGTATTTCCATTTCCAAGACCCTCCTTCCTACAATTCAATCTTTACATAGCCAAACAAACTATTAGTTTCTCATGCATATACGCTTTCATTGCACACTTACAATGGTTTCCAAAAAATTTCAAAATTGTGCACATTAGCCATTAAATCATTTTATCTTATTCAAAAACATAAAGCAAAAAGGAAGTCTCCATTCCTTATACATGCACCATTTCAACGTACCAAGCCTTTTCAAATTTCAATCGATTCATCATTTGAATTCACCCAATGTGTCAATGTCCATGGCCACTTTCATGCACAATGCATCCTTTCTTTGATTTCAGGTTGATTACTCTTCATATTAGGCATTCCACCATGGTGTGTTGGAACTCAACCAACCTCTCACCATATGGATTATCCATCCACATTGATTATTACAACAGGACTCTCTTTCCTTATTTAAGTTGATTATAATCCTCAAATCAACATAATGTATTATGAAATCAAAGTTTCATATGAATGCATCCAAACATTCTTTATTCTCTAGTAACCAGGGTGCCAACGTTCATGTCCACCCAACTCTTCTTTTTCTCATCGTACAACTCTGTAGAGAACTGAAATATCCTCCTTCCATGATGGTAATCCCATTACCTACCCTTTCATGCAAACATGCATCTTCTCAATGCACCCAGTTTCATGTGATGTTTATGAGCACTATTGTTCCCAATCATTCCCGATTGGTCACTTCATTCATGATACTTTTTTTATGAATTTTCTTGCAAGTATTTTAAACATCTTAGCCTATTAGAGGTTCCCTCCGTTGTCCTTCAGGTTCTTCTTTCTTGAATCATACCCTTCCTAGATATCAATGGCCTACAATCATCCACTTAGAATCACATGCTTATCATAAAGATATAAAACATTTTCAAAATGGATTCTTACCCAATCCCTTCATACCTTATGCCACATAGGCATGAACACCTTTATACATGTTCTGGCTGCCAACAACTTCTCTGATATTAACTCATCAGTGTTTGTTTTCCAGGGGATGTCTAAAGTCCCTTCAATAATCTTCAAAAGTATCCTTCTTGTATTTCTCTTATGTTTGAGGATGTTCACCATTGGCAATTGTCATTTCCCAACAATTCCAATCCTATCCTACACATGGCATAGATCACCACATTCACATTTTACATTAGTTGTCATTTAAAATAAAATGCATGTACCACATTGTTTAATTTAACAAAATATTTTCATATATGTTCTGGCACATTTATATGCATCCCATCTCATTTCCCTCAACATTTTCATAAGTGTAAAGAAAATCAAGTTTTCATTTTCTTATATAGTCATACAACCATCACCATTTCTCATGCAAAAAGTATTCACATACAACAACATATTAGTCTCTCATCCCGAAGAAACATAATAATAATTAGGAAAGGAGTTAAGGGACTCTTCCCTTTTCTATCTCCTTTTACACAACCTAGAAATTTTAGTCCAGCTGAGTTATTTCCAAGGTCTCACTATCTTTACATATCATGTCTTAACCAAGGCCATTTAAACACATTCAATATTTTATATTTCAATTACCAGTTGTACTTAATCTCACCTCTGTCCTTTTAAAGCATACAACTCTGCCTTATTATTCAAAGTTTCATAGTGAGAAAAGTATTAATTCTTTTCTCTTTCTTTACCTTTACAATTTATCCCTCCCGAGATCTTCTTTCTCTATTCCTTGAGTAATCTTAATCAAATCCTCATTAAATCCCTCAACATGATACAACAACAAGATTTTTGTTCACAATGAATTATGAACTTGTGCATTCTTCACATTTCCATTCATACATCAGAATGGTCACTCATTCATTTTTTATTTTTTCATTCATGCATTATGTTTTAGAATTTAATCTAGGATCCTTATACAAATAGACTTTGCAGTCCATTGTCAAATTTTCAATAATCATTGAGGTTTTAGCTATGTTCTTCTAACAGAGTCTTTACACAGTTTCTCCACATGGAACTTCTTAATCATGAAAATATGATATTTTTGTATATCTATCACTATTCAAAATGACTTCAATCCTAAGTCATCTCTAGCCTCATCATTTCATAGGTTTACTCGACATTCCATAAATATTATACACATGCATTATTATTATGCATTCAAACCAATACCTTTATTTCATCATCTTGTATTCACATTGTGCTTACATGCACCTAACCACATTCCTCAACATACTTTGTGTCTACCATAGGCACACTTTACATTTCACATGAAACTTTACTTTAAAATCTTTTAACTCATGATTTTTCAAAGGCATAATCATGTTGCCTTCTATTCTGACAATAGAGTGTTCCTTCTTCTTTATCCTTTCAACAATTTATACTAGCTTTTCCTGAGGAAATGGAACAAATCCTCCTCAGGTTAGCATTCCAACAAGATAAACAAACTTCTTAAATTAGAGTATACATGTCATCATGGGATACCAGAGCTTACCTAACCAGGTGCTTCCACTTGTCCTTTTCATCTGTGCAATCATGTGGAATTCCATGACAGATCAACGATTGTCCTCACATCATGTATGTTCACCAATCAACGGTCCAGATCAATCATTGGAGTCCTCCCTTCAGATTTCACTCGTTTGGGTAGTTCAAACACCTTCGAAAATCCCAATCTGATGGACGACAAAGATCATTAATTACCCCTCCGATCAACGTTTGATATTTAAGGTGAGACTGAAGACCCTTTTTCCTAATCTGGCCTACTTTCATCCAGTCAACCAATCAACTGTCAACACACATCATCTTGGAGGACACACTAATTTTCATGTGTCATGACATGTGGCCCTGCCACGACCAACCACCTAGCATGACACATGGCATGTATCGCTCAACACATATTTTGGTCTCAAAACCTTGAGTCACCTTGACACTTGGCATGACATCTGCTAGACACATGGCACCCTCAACACCTAACACATGTCATTCATGTTCCTGTGGATTCTCTCTTATAGGTGCCAAGTCATCATGACATGTGGCACAACCCTTGCTTGAAACCTAACAACATCCACTTCACCCTCTTACGCCCTTTGGTAGGAGATCAATGGTCTAGATCTCTTCTCAGAGTTATTCTAATCACAATATATCAAAAGACCAGATATTCTCTCAAATTTCCTCCGTCAGAGTCATCTAGTACCCCCACACACAAACAATCTGATGAAAGTAATCTGATCGACGGTGGATATCTATTCATACTAGATCCGACGATCCTCATTCATCCTCAGAGTCCCTCCTTCATAGTTCACCCATATCAATAACTCTGAAATGTCTACTATGAAGGAACTCCCTTCATCAAATCTAAGGGTTCATATCATTAGATCTATAGATATGATGATTAGTATTAAGACACCTGCTCTAGAGTTTAATACTGACAAGGACTCCCTCTCGTCCCTTCCTATGAATTTCAAGCTGCACATGTCACCTTTTGGGACACACTAACTTCACACTGGAATAACACGTCGCGCTCACATCACTTCCCTTTTTTTCCTCACTTGAGTAGTACATACTTTGATCTACGATTGAGGATTGACCTTGCCCATGTTTTAATCAATGATTCTCATTGAATCTCAGAGTCTCTCTGTATGAGTTCCTTCCCCACTAGGACTTCCACTCACTCCGACCATCCCTCTCCGATGAATGGTTGCAATCTTTTGATCTACAAAAACCAACGATCAACGATTAAGAAAACCTTCTAAAGGCATGATCCCAACAGGGCCCAAGTTTTTCCTCTTGATGAACTAGGTGCCAATACCTTTCGTACTCTAGACATGTTGGCTACCATGTAGGCATGACATGTCACACTGATGTCACCTTCTCTCTCTTCATGCTTATAGGGTAAGGCATGGAACCCATAGATGGAACCATTTTCCTCTCACTCAACCTGAATGGTTTAGATTCATCTAACAGTCCTCCGATAGATCAATGATCCTTGCTAATTCGAAGTTCGCCTTTTGCAGGAATCATAGCCTACTCCGACGAAGGGCCATGATCTTTTATTACACTAGATAGATACTTGAGATTTATTCTTTCCATTTACCAATTAATGGTAGATATCTATCCTGATCTATGGTCCAAATATGATTGTTAATCCAAACATACAACTACGATTCTTTCAATCCTAAACATGGGGTTCTCTCAGATGTAACAGTATGAATTTGGACTTAGACATTTTTCGAGGGTTTCTTCAAGGATTTTCATTGACTAATAGCCCAATTTTGGGATTTATTTCTTATGGATCCTTCCAGCTCCCTTATCATGGGTTTTCCAAACCTTATTGGTCTCATTATTCCTTTCTTTCCACTTAGGGGGTGTCATTTATTTCATATGACTCTGTCTCCCTTTTTTCAGGGATCCCAATATAACCAAAAGTATAGATATGTATAAATGTAAATGTGCATATGGTCAAAAAAGTCACAGTTTCATTCCTTTAACTTGATCCAATACAGGAGGCTCAAACATTCACATGTACAAAGCATGCCCAGACCCATGTAGTTCCTCAATTTCTTAAATTCACAAACATGCAAGAGGACAACCAGTCTAATTATTAAACAAGCATTCACATCCCAAAGACAATTATAAGAATTCAACCATAAATTATAGTTCAATTACAAAGGGCATGAAAATACTTATCTATTACAATTTATGGCCAGCCAACTAACTCTGGGTGTTCGCCTTTCCACCCAACCATAGGATATTCTTATTCAATCACTTCGAAAGAAGGCCACCCTTGTTTCAAACCATGATAACACTAGGTAATTCTCTGCGCTTCCTCATGCATTCACTTACAATAGTTATTTTCCTCTGTATTTGTGTGTTGTGTCTCCCATGCACTCTCTCTTTTTCGTGTCTTCTTCTCCCCCCCTTCCTCGTGCGTCCCCTTCATGTCATCCCCTTGGGAAGGTTCTCAACCTATCCATTATTTTCTTATTTCAAAAGGAACCCATGGGTCAATATGGATGTAGACTTGGTACTCTGTTGTACCTTTGGCTGGCATCCTCTGTTGTCCTAGCCAAATTTACAATACCTGTATTCATTGAGGGTGGTGGGTTGTTCAACTACCAACCCCTTCCCATTAACCGTTTGGTTTCAGTTGCAAGTTAAAGGAAATATGATCATTTCCTTCATATTATTTATCAAGGTGGCTTGAGATATTTTACACATGAATCTCTTTTCTCCCCCCCACTCACAAATCCCTCTTGTGGTATCATGGACAATACTTTCAAGGCTTCACCCCATAGTCAGTTGATTGGAATTTTAAATAAACAATGATATAATTACAATGTTTATATGCCATTATATGGAAATCATTAATCATTATTAATTACATATAATCATAGTTTTAGGAAAGGGGGGTGTGACACTCATATTTGAAGCGTTGTTGAAATAGTAAAACAATCAAATTTCTATGAGATTTTATAGTTTTTGAAGGTCATGAAATTGCGAGGCTATTTTGAGGCCCTAAACAATGTTTTTAGGAAATAAACTCCCATAATGACACAATGTACCAAGATACACTTTGTCTCTACAGCTCAAATAAAATAACTAGAAGAGATATTTCCAACAAGCTATCTCGGACACAAAACAAAACGTGTACGAGAAAGTTACAGTCGAAACAATCAAGGTAAAATTTTGGCACTAGTTTAGTTACAGAAGGCATAATCCTAGTTCAGAAGTCCATTTTGGGCACAGGAACAACCTTTGCAAATAGTATGAACCATATAAGACAACCA
The DNA here is from genome assembly GCA_009831015.1 of Picea engelmannii. Classification (NCBI taxonomy): domain Eukaryota; kingdom Viridiplantae; phylum Streptophyta; class Pinopsida; order Pinales; family Pinaceae; genus Picea; species Picea engelmannii. The sequence goes on along the minus strand of ML790514.1, from coordinate 378,505 downwards.
TCAATCCATATTTGGAATCTGAGTATGTAAAAATGTGCAGGAAGAAAAATAAAACACCTATAATATACAAAAATAAAAATGTAAAACAATCAATTTCTATGGGTCGTAACTAACATTCTAGAGCCCCGAGTAAGGGTGAAATGGTGACAGATCGTTCAAAAGGTAGTCATGAACATACCCAATTGAGATTATGTCAAAATCCCAAAAGAATTGGTGTAGGGATGCATGAGCAGAGATAAAATTACTAAGCCAAAAGAAAGTGCAAAGGGGCAAAGTTGTCATTTCCAAATTGTTGTAATTTGTTACTAGAGCATCAGTTTGACAATCTGAGAGTTGTTATGAGTTCAGTGTGAGAAGTGTTTTCTATATCATGTAGAAATTTTTTCTTGGTTCTCAATATATTTAGTAAGTGGAAAAAATTGGTGTTTGAGATTATTTCCATTAGGGAGAAAGGTGCACAAAAGGGGTAAATGGGAAATATTGAATTTCTTATAACTTGCTTCTCAGAGCTCAGAATTGAGTAAGAAAGAAGTCATTGGAAAGATATTGGATAGGAGAATCTAGATATCTTCTCAAAATTTATTTTTGAGCCAAAGGATTCTCAAAGAATAAGAAGGAAGGTTTATGATGGAATCAAGGGACACCATTGAGTAGAATGGAATTTCTGGAAGCCATAACTTTTGGGTTTGTAAATTAGATTGAATTGGATTCCATGAACTGTGTAACTACTCAATGTAAATATTTTTTCCAAATAATGTCAAAGTTTTGAGAAAATTTCCCATATGATATAGGTGAGTACTAGAGGTAATTCATGGGTAAGGAAGAGTATTGAAACTCATTATAGTGCCTATGCATATAGAGGAACACTTTAATTGAAATAGCTTGGAAAAGTACAAAGGGACAAATTTTATTAACAAGGCATTGTTAAAAAGCAAAGGGGAAGTCCAGTAGAGAGTGTTGTGTGATGGGATTTCTAGAAATAGGATAAGAGTCCACACATGAGGATTGTGTGCATCTATTATAGAATAATCTCGAGGTCCATTGGACAGGGAAGTAGGGCAATCTTATGCAGTTGGTTGAAGAATCAAAGAGAATCAAAGGGTAGGTGATGCAAGGTTGACAAAGGTCTAAGAAAGAGAAATGGAATATTAGTATTCAGTTTCTATAGAGTCTAAGTGTCTTGAAAAGGAAAATCAACAGATAGTATCACATGAGACATGAATCCAACAAGTGAGGAGTGTCATAAGCATGCACAAGGAGTTAATAAGAACTCCATAGCTTTGAGGGTAGGTATGTAGTGAAGGATACAAGTTTGATGCAAGAGAAGGAAGAAGGATAAAATGATATGAGGTGTGGCTCATGGGTGGATCAATCATATCATGCAAAAGTATAAGAATGCAGGAAGAGGGATTGTTAGATATGATCTAGCATTTTTTTCTAAAGTACCCAAAGCAATAAAGTTGTATCTATTATCATAGTACACAACAAAATCATGGTACAAGTGAGAATCGAGGAGTGTAGCATTGAAATTTGGAGCAGAGTGGTCTTGAGTGGCCAAGTAGTGCTTCATAGTGAATCACTCAATGAAGTTAAGAGAGGTATTTAAAAATTGAGCAAAGCCATGGATGGAAAAGGGTATTACAATGATGACATAAAATAAATATTTCAGAATGTTGAAATTCCAATCAATTATAATGGTATTTCAAGACCGATTTAGTCAAGGAAATGGGGAGTGGTTAATTAGATTGCAACATTGATAGTAAGCTAGAGTAGTGCTTGTTATATAACTATGAATATTGATAATTTTATCCAAGATGTTGGAACACGTTTTCTCTGCATAGAGAAAGCAATTGTGAGATGGAAACACTAGTGGATCTAGTGGTTGGAAATGCAGAATGGCCAAGTGGGGCTTGGATGAAAGCTTTATAATAAAGGTTAGTGGTGCACAATTGAGCAGAATGGTAGTGAGGTTCTACAAGAATTCAAGGGAAACCATATACAAAGACAACTGAATAATTATATTAAATCATAAATAGATATGCATTCGAGTGCATGATGCACACAATAAATATAGAATGCATGTACATGAAATAGGCATGATAAGGTTAATGTTTAATGCATAGTGAAATGAATTTGTGCATGTGGACATGATTGAACATTATTGTGGCATGCTTGTAGACTAAGAATGGTTTATTTCTATGTGTGAATAATGATGCTATGGTATTTGAATAAGACTAATGATGGATTGTGTATCTAGGAAAAATGTTATAGAATGGATGAGAATGATGTTGATAATGTTTCTTCATATGAAATCCATACATTTGAATACAAAGGAGGATGGTAAGAATGATGATCAAGAGAATTGGTGAAGGGATTCGACGATCTTCTGCAAAATATCAAATGCTCAGATAGCATCAATTAATTTGATAACAAGCATGCAGGTATGCATTTGGTTGCATAAAATGATGAAGGGAATTGAGATAAGAACCCCCTCAATTAAGGTTCAAATATTTAAATTGATGTAAAGGAAAGGGGCCTTGAGTATGAAAATTTTATTTGTTGCTAGAATGAATTTATGAGAAATTTTATTACATATTGTGTTATGATTGGTTATGAGATCACAACCAAGTCAAGTTAGGAGATATATTCCTTCTATAACATGAATTACAATAGAAATATCCATGTGCGAGGACATTATGTGGTTGGATATGGAAGGGATATAGCACCATACAAGTGTGTAATGGTCTTCCCTTGTATAATCGATGTTTGGACTACAACCTCTTTACTGACACATGAGATCACTAAGGGAATTATATTCCTAGTGTTGTGTATGGGTCGAAGAGGAAGGTATCCAAATGATCAAAAAGGTGATTGGGGAAGAGTTGGATGATGAGTTGAAGTGTCGTGTATACCTTCCAACCCACCATGGTGGAATACATGACATGGATATATGGTATTATAGAGTCAATGCGAGAATGTATTGTGTAGATGTGGCCATGATTGTTGACACATTGGTTTGATTATTGGTAAAGTTTGATTGCATTATGAAAATCTTGGTATGTTGATAATGCATATACACTGAATGATAGATTCATTATATATAATATGATAAACATTTGAATTCCATTTTTAATGTGAATAATGGTTGGAAATGATTGAATTGTTGGTAAATTACAAATCTAAGATCATTTCATGAACTAGTGAAAATGTGCATGAGTGCTAACAATCTTGTTTGGCTGCAAGAAAGTTGAGGAAATTGCATGTAGAGTGGTGTTAGATAAGGAAATGATGTAAGCCCATAAGGAATACTAATATATATAATGGAAAGAGACAAACATAATGAGCAAAAATCTCATGTGTAAGAATATTCATTTTCATTCATAAACAGATTTGAGAAATCAATAATTGAAAAATGTTATGATATGTTAGAAATTTGTTTAGCTATATGGAAATTGAGAAATGGTCTTGAATATTGCAAGGATGTAATCCCATAAGGAAGACTAATATCTATTTTTGCAAGAGCCAAAAAATTATGAGCAAAAAATTCATGTTTGGGAAATTTCATTTCCTATATAAAACATACTTGAAATTTTTATAATGAAAATTATATGATGATGTCTCATATTGATTGTATGCATATGATGTAGATGGGGTGATTGCCACAAGTTATAAATTGCTACTGGAATTCTAGTAGAAAGTTGGAATTCGCCTGCGTGAGAATACCTTGGAAAATGATGGATCTCCTGAGAAACTATATAACAGTGAAAAGGATACCTCATCTTAGAGGGTGAGTATGGCAAGAAGAAACATGTTGTCAGGATTGAAGAGTGAACTCTTGTGTGAGTTTCACTGTCAAAGAACTAGGTTGTCAAGCCTGAAGAGTGAACTCTTGTGTGATTTGCACTATAGTATCAATGTTGTTGTTGATTATTTCTTGGTAGTTGTTCCTAGCAGTGAATCCCTTGAAATCCCAATAGTGAGATTCCTAGTTACCTGTGCCAGAGAGACCTTGATAAATGAATGGTCCATATCGATGGAATGAGGACAGTGAAGGGGGAGCATTCCTTGGTTCAAACCTGATAAATGAATGGGACACCCGATTGACTTTGAGCAGTGAAGGGGTACATTCCTTG
>ML790514.1:350403-374254 GCA_009831015.1 Picea engelmannii | reverse complement strand
GTGTTTGTGTGTGTGTGTGTGTGTGTGTGTGTGTGTGTGTATTGGGCCAGGGTGCCTTTGTATCTATGTTTTGGGGCCAGAGTGCCTATGTATTTGTGGTATTGGGGTCAGAATGCCTATGTAATTTGTTTAGGATAGAATGACTGTGTGATTTTGGGCCAGAGGGCCTATATGTTGATTAATGGTCGAGGATTTGAAAATATAAAAATGAAATTACACCTATATGGTGTTGTGCACTGAGAACAATGTAAAAAATAAGGGGGAGGGGAATGTAACATCCTCGGTTTTAATCCTCGTGAATTATAATTTAATTGTATAACTGTGAATTAGGCTCATGAGGCAATGTGTTCAAGTGAAGAGCCCATATTGATGTAATGTGTCTGTGGGATGAACTGTATATTATGTACATTGAATAATTAATAAAAGTAATAATCAGTGGTTGTGATACGAAAGAGATGAAGAACAATTGGGGGCTATGATTCCACAAGAGAGAGGGGTCCAAGGGGGGATTATTCATGGGTATTAATCCAACCCACATTCCTGAAATTATATTAACATTGTGTCTAACCTTATATTATTTTTTGAGTGTTCCCAAAGCCAATAATTTAACTCATGTAAGAGGGTGGGTGTGAGTGGTCACATCCCATAGTTATTGGAGAGCTTGGGATGAATAAAAATCGTCCTTGGGAAGAGTGAGAGTCAAGCAAGAAAGGGAGAAGAAGGGAAATTTGATGGAGAATAGGGACAATTTTTACATGCATATTTTGGAAACAAAAGAAGAGATGAGTGTTTAGAAGAGCACCAAACATGCTTTGCTTGAATTCAGCCATTTTTGGGCTGTGTGTTATGTTGGATATGAGGCTTGCGTGTCTTTAAAACATGATGTAAGCTTGTAATGTGTTTTTCTATTGAGGAAATGATTCTAGATCCTTGTGAAGGCTATTATGAGAACTCCTCAGGTAGTTGAGAGTTCCTGAAAGTCCCTAGCCAACCAAGTGCAATGGAAGCCCTGATAAATGAATGGTACAACTTGAGGGAATATGAGTAGTGAAGGGGGTGCATTCCTGGGGTTGTATAGGTGGTAGTGAAGAGAACTGGAGGTCTGGAATTGTTGTGGGAGTAGAACCTAGGTTTGGGGTTGCGGTATGTGGAGAGTAGACAACCATAGGGATGGATCTCGTTATGGACTCATAGCATCAACTCGGGGGTGGCATGTTGGTGATATTTGGAACAACAGAGCCTATGGCTAGGAGTTTCATCCTTCTTATGTGGCCAATTGGTTAACTATTAATATATAAGTGTTCATGTTACGGTCTTATGTTATTTCATTGTGTGAATGAAATATGAATGTTGTGTTATGTTTTGTTGGGTTTGCATGCATTCATGAATTTATAAATCTTGTATATGCATGGATAAATCAACATGGTGTTTGTTGTATTTTTATGGGCATGTTGTGCCTTGGTTTACTGTTATATGTATGGGGAGTTTTTAATTTGATTTTAGTAGGATAAGTCATTTTCCATAGTGACAAGACTCAACATGGGTGTTGGGTACGTTACAACTTAACTAGGCAAATTATTTCTAAACCCCTTCACGGATTTCACATATTTAGAGTTTCCTTCATACTTAGCCAAATTTCCATTTATCTTTCATCCATTGGAACCCTTCACGATTATCTTAAAAACTTAGTTTTTTATTGATTGTTCGAGTTCCACTTCTAGCCCAATTTATAAATCATGCACCCTTTTCACTTGGTCAAGTGATAACATTTCTCAATTTCCAAATCGAGCTCCCTTTTCACTTGTTCAATTATTTGACTTGGTCAGTTTTTAGATTAGTCCTAATGCCCCCATCGGGTCCTTGGATCATTCTCAAAGGGTTCGACTTGGATGATTTTTCAAATTGGGCCCAATGTCCCCATTAATCCCTAGATCATTATTCAAAGTGTTCAACTTATCGAATCTCAAGATCGGGAATAATGCCCCCATTGAGCCCCTCGATCACCATTATAACTATTTGTTGTGACTATTCTTCAAATCATACCTCTCATTCACTATTTGAACTATTCACCTAGGATTATTTAAATGTTTGAATGGATTCAAAGGAATTCAAAGTTCAAAGGAAAGATAAGGTCTATTATATTATAGGGGTATATATGGCATGATCAGATGAAGACACCTAGATTGGAATCTCCATGTGGATAACATAACCATTTTCCATGTGGATTTCCTAAGAGATAGGTGGCATTATGAGAAGAATACATGTGGTGAGGAACCTCCATGTGGACAAGAATATTCATGATATCCCCTTGCTCATTTTTCAAAGTGTTCATAGGTCAGTTTATATATCAGGCCAATGGCCCCATTGGATCCCTTGATTACTATTTGAGATATTCACTGTGGTTGAATCCCTTGATCACCATTAAAACTATTAGTAGTGTATGATCTCCAAATCAATCATGATACCTCGATATAAATACTTAATCATCTCTCAAACTAGTAGATATGACTAATATTTATATCAGGCATGATGCCTCCTTCAGACCCCTTGTCCACTATTTGAAATATGTGTTGCAGTTGATCTCTAGATCGGGCCTGATGCCCTAATTGGGATCCTTGTACATCATTAAAACTTTTCACCCAACCTAATTTAGAGTTTGAAATCATTCATAGGCTTCAACTTCAAAGGCAAGAAAAGATCCATACTCCAAAAAGACAAATGGCACAATGAGAAGTTGGCATGTGGACAAGAATATCCAAATGGAAAACATAACCACTTGTAATGTGGATTTCACACATGTGGCCCTGATTTCAAATAATTAAGAGAGGGTGGGGGGCCTAAGAATGATTTAATGGTAATTTTGGTTAAGAAGCATATGAAATCAAAGGATTAATTAAAATTAGTGGGATTAAGGTGCTTTCGAAACAAAATATCATGTGTGTTTTTCCCTAGTAGTGTATAAGTAAAATGATTTTCACTTTTACATAAAAGTTTTTTTCATTTGAGAGAAGAAATTTTAGTGGTTGAAGAGGGTGAAATAGATACCGAAGATGTCATAAATTGAATATCTACCTGGAGCATCACGATTTTGCAACAACAAATGGCTTTCTCTTCCTCCCACTTCTCATCTCCTCCATTCTCATTTTGATTATAAGAATTATGTGAGTAACGCGATCTATAGAGGGAAATAATAAATCCCAAGACAATGATTTTGTAATCCCAACCCCTAATGCATTTTTTTATTATTGTTAATGAATTTTTAAAAATCTGAGACTTTGCTAGTCCCTAACACTGAAATTGTTGTCTGGTGAATGAATTGTTGGATTCATTGTGAAGTTAGGACTTGGATTCTTACCATTGGTTAATAATAAATACAAGAAATTTGTGTTTTTTTTTCTCTTCTACATTTACTATATTATATAATGTTGAGTATGTTAATGGATCTATGCTTGTCTTTCCCATTAGTTTTATGTCTGATAAATATTTCTAGGAAAGTAGCTCAACCTCCTTGTTAGGGTCTTACCCTAGGCTCCCTACTTTAGGCTATATAGGAGTTAGTTAATTGTTGTATGTGACCATATTCTTTGAATAAATCACATTGGATAGTAATGGATATTTTTTCAATGTAAAAGGGTCCACTTTATAAGGCCCACTAGGTTGTTGGTACCCATTAGTGATGGAACTACATGTAGTCAAGATTTTTTCTATGTAAAATCTATTTATAGAGGTAGGAGACTATGGAAAGTTTGTCTTGTGTTGTTTATTTGGAGATCCACTTAGTGGAAGGTCACCCCACCTTAAGAGGAAAGTGAACACAATATTCTTCTTCACATAATAAGTATGCAAGGTATTTTTTTACATATTTTATCTCATTGGCTATTAGTTCCAATTAATCTATAATTTTATTCTGTGTATACTTCATTGTGTTCCAATATTCAAGGGTTAAGGAATACCACAAGTGGTATCAGAGCTCTTTTTTGAGCGAAAACACCATTGAATTATTGTAGAATTTTTTTTCTAGGCTAGAGACATGTTCTGACATCTTTAAATAACATAGTCAACTTACATTCAATCGGTAAAACTATGGTTAGGGAAGAATAATGCAGGAAAAAATAATGGAATCACATTGTTAGAAACCCTTGTAACCCTTGTTGGTAACCCTTCAAGTAATATTGAATCATACATCACTTGTATGCAGAACATCACTTCCATATACCTTTGTGTATATCAAAATTACCCTAGGTATACCTAAAACCAACCCTAAATCAATCACTCAACCATATTGTTCCTATTACACCAAGAAAAACACTTGGGGACATCATTCTATGGTACCTAGGTAGTATGTTTGTATGGTGTTATCACCCTAAATTGCACCACACATGCTTACCTGGCATCAGGACAACTCATATCCCTTCTTTGACAAAACATTGTTGAATAACTCTTTGAAAATCCTCTTGAATAAAGGCCCACACGACCTAATCCATTACTGCACACRTGTACACGTTGGCTGACCCAAAACARCCTGCRTGGACCAACAAAAGCATGAAAAAAGGAAAGTTTCYGAYGGAACAAAAAGCTATGGGTGAGTTAACTGAAACTCCCAGCCATGCATGGCTGAGGGTTCTTCCAAATACCTAGCTCCTTCTAGCCTATAAAAGAGGGGGTAGGGGTACCATTTGGAAGAGGAAAAATATAGCAAAGAAACTCTGCCCATTTACGTATTCCCATTGTCCCAACCCTTTAGCCTTTCCTTATGCCAAAGGAGATTCAAAGAAAAGAAGTTGAAGGACAGAAGAAGAGGAGCCCAGGATCAGGTTCAAGGAGTGATGGTCGGTCTCAAATTTTGTAAGTTGACTCATTTTAGGTAATAAAGAGAATGTTTTTCCTGTCCCAATTCATGAACTGTTTATAGTTTGATCAATATATGTTTGATTTCTAACCCATTAGTATATAAGTAGTATGCATGTATAGTTGTTGCTCGTCTTGAATGTAAGTCATCTTTGGAAGGAGTAGTGTGAACAAGTAATCAAGCACATCGGAGGATCGACATCAAATGTCGGTAACGAGGTAGGTTGATCTTTCCATTCATTTACTAAGAAAAGGGGATTTAAATCTAGGGATGAAGGTAGAAAGTAATTTTTATTCGGTTATATCTGCATGCAAAGTCTGAACTCTATTTTCTAGTCTGTAGGGTGTTTTTCCCCAACAACAAAATTGGCGACCATACTGGGGAGAATCTCTAGGGTTCCTGGAATTTTATTTAGTTTTTGGGTAGTTTAAAGACTAGTTTTTCTTGCCTGTCTTTTCTTTTCATTTCTGTAAGGTCTGAGCTAGCAGGGAATCTGGTTTTCCATACCATATTTCCCTGAATTTTGCTTGACTATGTTTTTCGGGACCCACAGAGGTACACGCAGCCTGCACAAGGTCTACACGCATGTACCCGCACCCTATCCTCTCACAGCCCGCGTGTGAACGCTAGCTGTAGAGGTAGCAGTAGCGTGTAGAGTTCAGAGGACTTCAGAGCCAGTCATCCTCTTCCCTGTCAGAATCACACATTCTCAAGGGGTTTTCTTGAATTTTGTCTGAGTCTTGTTTGCTAGCAGTCCTATCTCAAATTTTTTTTGCTGTATCATTTTTCCTTATATTATTTGTTTTTCTGTTAGAAAGAGTATCCAAGCCTTCAAGGGATCTTGGTTATCAATATCATTGGTCTCTTCTTGGTTTGGTCTGTCTGTTTTCATTTTTTCTTAGAGTTTAGATATACACATGGCCTATACAAGGTCAACCCGCGTGTACATGCCCTATGTCTCTGTTCAGCACGCATTCGCACGCGTGTTGTTTGAGTAATAGTCTCGCGCTTGAGCAGGATACTTTTTGTTAGGGGTAAGGCAGTCATCCTTTCCCTTGATAATAATTATTCCTCTCAGGTGTTTGAATCTCTGTGTGAGCAGTCAGTAGCTTAGGATTAATCTTACCCTTAGCTTGCTTTTTCTCATTTAAAAAGTTGCCAGAAAAATAAAAGAATTTTCATGGTTTTTAGACAAGTGTGAGAGTCATTGTTTTTAGAATTGCTAGCCTGTGATTTTTGACCTGATTCTTTGCGATCTGTGATTTAGGCCAAAATTGTTTTTCTTGTTTTTTTGCTTGTCAGTATTTTCCCTTTCTTTCTTTACTAGACTTTAAATAAATAAAAAATCTCTTTTCATTTTCTTCTTTGGTTGAAGAGTGTGTTTCTGCATCATTAGCTAGGGAAAAGTCTTTTATTTCATAATTTTTTGCAATTCACTTAGATCATAAGTAGCTCGTAGTCGAGTGAAATTCCTTTGAGTTTGCTGTCCAAAATCTTAGAAAAAATTAAAAATATTTCTTTAGAAAAGTTGTTGAAATTTTGCATTTAGTAAAAGTTGTGTTGCCAGCTTTTTCATTCATTTTTTGCTTTCGTATTTTACACATCATTAGTTTCACCCTCATACCCCTTGACGTAATACAAATCCATAAAAGTAACACTAAATTTAAAATCTACTAGACTTTTATGTTTCTAAGGTTCACAAACTAATTCAGGACTAGGGCCTTGGATTAGGTTGGAGAGGAAACTCTTCAAGGCCATTTTAAATCAAACATTGGAGTCAAAGATAGGGAGTGTCTAAGTCCAGTGTCGTGAAAGTTATCCGGGACCCCCCTCTAACACAGGGGATAAACACGAGGTCGCATGCTGAAAGGTAGCGGAGATAACCCCTCCAAATCTGGACCAATGGTAGTGGAGAACACATATAGAGGGCTTGTTTTGGGATTCCGTCGTTTGCATTTTCCACGAGGATTCATGGGTCTCGAATCCATTCAAGGTCCTCAGTTGTCTTCCAGAACATTTTCTCTCGATACCCTTGATAGGTTTCGGGCTCGATACCCTACTCATTGTGGTCTACCCGACTTTCGACTATACCTGCCTAGTGATTGTTCGTGCGCTGGCAACCTAGTTGCCAATATTTTTAGGGACATACATAGGTGACTGTGGGGGTATACCGCGGTACCTAGGACAAACATCAAGCCACGCTTTGTAGAGTATACCCGAAAGTTTCTTCCTTGTTTGAGTTGCACTTGCACAGGTAAGTTGCTCTAGTGTTGGTTGTTGTAACTATTCTTCCAAATAATTTAGTGTTTTTTTTGTATTATCTTCTAGGGACTTCTTTTTTTTAGTGTGTGTTACTTTTGAACGTTTAGACTACCTTAGAGTGTCTTGGATCTTCTCACACAGTGGAGGATCCCGAGCTCTTCTGGTCACGAAGGCTTCTTGGCCTGTCGTCGGTTACACTGGAGCCACCCCCACCACCATTAAGGTGAAATCTAGACCAACAAGGGTCTTTTGAAGCGACCAGGTTACAAACTATTGTGCCCGAACAACCCTCTGAGGATTCGACCATTTTTTACCTTGAAGAAACCGCTCTTATTTCAGTTGAAACCCCAACCACTGATTTCTTGGCACCTTTCATTGTACCAATTCAATTTAACGAGCACCAGACAGTGTCGCACACAGCAATGGAAACAAATGTTGTTACTCCTTCTGGGAATTCTTCAATTCCCACCACGGTAGTCACCACAGGAGAGTTTTCATCTCCTAACCTACCATCATCGGTCTGAGCCACCATGGTCTCGACCACAACTACTTCACACAGTGGTCCGAACCCATCTTTGGCGGCGGCCACAACCCCTTTCACACCTAGTGTGACAGGCCCTCCGTTCTCATACGGTATGCCTAGTTTGGGTACAATTCCTATACTTTCCTACTCCACTTTACAGACTTTGGGTCTGGGGGCAGGGAGCTCTAGCGCTCCTCTACAAGGTCACATGGGGGGCACTCCTATCCCTTTTAACTCTTTTCCTTACGGAGGAGATCATATCCCTCCTTTGTCCCCTTCACTCGGTGGCTCGCATCAACAATCCGTTGGGCAACCTACACACAATAGTTTATTTGGAGCGAGGAGTCAAGGACCACCTTCGCATAGTATGCCGGTAGGTTCGACACCATTTTCTTGGAATGAAATGTTTGGTAACAACACCTTCTCATCAGCCGCTTTCCCGACTGGGGGCAACCCCATTTTTGGACAATCTACTCCTGTGCAAGGTATTATTCCTGCACAGGGGGAAAACTTAGCAGGACCTTGGAATTCAGGGCAAGGATCCATTCCCTCCTTCGGAATGTCAATCTGGGGTAATTCTTTCCACAATCAATGGAACCCCGTACAAACTACTATGCCTATCCAATGGGTCCGACATGGGGTAATCCTTCCCAAAGTCCTTCGAATACAATGCATGCCCAACAATCTATTTCCTATTTGGGAAATCAGCCGATGATGTCTCCACATATGCAAAATCCTTACGCTGGCTAGGGCCATGGTTTCTACCAGAACTCTAGCCAGCAGCCAAACTTTTCATGGAAACCTAATGCCATTCAAACTCTAGGACCCTTTTTCCTAGGTTATCAGCAGCAACCCAAACTACCGTTCCTGGCGACTTTACACTTTCCATATTTGACAAGGTTGTTGAATGACCCTATTTGTCATGATCCGCGTTGGCCTCCTATGCCGACGAAGTTGCCTTCAGACATTCCAAAGTTCAAATCCAAGCCTAACAAAGATCCAGGAGATCATGTGACTACCTTTCATCTTTGGTGCTCATCTAACTCATTGAAAGATGACTCTGTACAGTTGCAATTGTTTCAACGTACTCTCATTGGGAGTGCCGTGAAATGGTACATTGAGCTTGATCACTCAAGATACTCTTCCTTTTGCGAACTGGCAATGGATTTCCTGAACCATTTCCAGTTAACTGTGAGATACGATGTTGGCATAGAGTTGCTTTCCAATTTTGAACAGACAACAGCGGACCATATCTCTGATCACATCCGAGAATGGAGACGCCGGAAGAGTTTAATCAAAGTACCAGTCCCACCAAAATTCCTGCTTGAGTGGTTCCTTAAGTCTTTGGTCCCGCAGTTATCCAAAGATGTCGTGACATCCAGAGTTTTCTCTGAAGAAGACGCCATCATGAGGGCTCAACAGTTTGATCTCATCTATTGTCAGTCTGGTTTATTATACAACATCTTACCAGATGCGCCACGTTCAATATTGGATAAAACTAGATAGAGATTTGGACCACATGCCAATGGTATTGTCAGTTCAGCACAAACCAAGCCCGCTGAGCAATTGACAAAACAGTCGCAACAATTATCCATACAACACATAGCGGCCAGCCAAACTACTGCTTTGGCTACTCCCCCTACCCAAACGTCGGAAGTGCACATAATACAGTCGACTAACCCAAAGGCCACCCAACAGCCTCAAGGGAAGAAAAAAAAATGAAAGAAGGGTAAGGGGGATAAAAAACCTAACGATAATGCTAGTGGGGACAACACTAAAAAATGAAAGGTGAGGTATCCATGCAACTTGTGTGCGGAAGACCACCCAACCCATCTATGTCCTCGACTTGCAGAGGCCCAAAAGTTTGTCACACAGTAGTAGCAAGCAGTGTTGACTAATCCCTTTCAACATGGGAAAAATCTAACTCAAGCCTCTGCAAGCACAGAAGGGGGCAGCCAAGAAACATGCCCGCCTCCAAACAATCTCACATCTGCGAATGTATATATGGTTAGGGGTGATGCTTTCATATCGACTAGAGTGCACGATTATAGTAAACCAAGTGCTTCTGAGAAGGGTAAAGAAGTTGATCTCCCATCTCTTCCTCTACAGATTGAGAAGATGTTGGGAGAAACAATGACACGCATTCCAAAAGGTGCATTTGAAAAATCTTCTCATAACCCAAACGCAAGGGCCGCCCAGAACTACTCTATGGTGGAAGATTTATCACAAACCCCTTGTGTGATGTATGCTTTGGAGGTCCTCCAAAGCTGCCCTGCTCAGAGGAAAGCCTTGTTAACCTATTTGGGCTCTACTGAGACTTGTAATCCAGGTACCATCATGTTAGATACAACCGACTTAAAACCTCGTATGCCTTACCATGTAGCGTTTCAGATAGTAGTGGCTTATCCCACGAAAACTTTTACTCGGAATGTATTTCGCATGGTGGTCGACGAGGGCGCCTCGACATGCATTATGTCATTGGCATGTTGGAAGGCCATTGGACAGCCCTCTTTGTCTCCATCACCTACTTTCCTCACTACCTTCAACGATCGTTCATTCCGACCACATGGCATCGTTCCTTCTTTCCCCGTATAGTTAGGAGTGAAAACCGTGTGTGTCGAAGTAGAGGTAGTCGATGCTCCCCTTGACTATAACCTCTTGTTAGGATGGAGTTGGACTTATTCTATGCAAGCTATGGTTGCTACAGTTTTCTGGGTCTTGTTGTTTCCACACGAGGGATGAATAGTGACTATTGATCAATTGTCTTTCTCCAGACCTGACCCAGCTTTGGGGGCATCCACGGTCCTGATGATTGATAATTCTCAACCAGGTGTCGTTAACGTAGGAGTTGGTTTGTGCCCATCCTTGATGGGTACCTTCGATTACCCACCTCCTCATGGCGATATCAAATTTATATCTAATCACCATAAGGTTGATATTTTTCAAGTTTCGTCGTTCTGCACAACTTACTTCGAGGATCCATGGATTCTTCCTTCCCCATCGGCCACGATGGATGAGACAGGGCACTCAGGCATGTCCATGCCCTTGTCTACCGTTGAAGTAGCGTACTCGTTAGTCTAGCAAGCTTCAGTTAACACTGATCCGACTCCTGCACAAGAGTTAGATCCACTTCTAGAGCCTATTTGGGCTCAGGGTTCTCTCGCTAGCATCGATTCGTTAGACTTAGTCTTGCCTTCTGATGAAGAAGTAATCGAAGCAATGACTAGTCTGGAAAAACCTTGGGATGATATTCATCACAGATCATATTTTCTCCCAGAGTTAAGCCGAATCAAAGTGGGAGAATTCACCATGACCATGACGGGAGATCAGCCGTGTCCTATTAATCTCTTAGCGACACATGAAATTTATGCAGAGGGAAATATGGAAACTATCATTGAAACTATACCAATCAACATCTCCCGAAACCCTGTCATCGTGGATAACTTCTTCGTCAGAGCAGATTGCTCCCTCGAAGAGATTCAAATCTACATGGATATTTTCAAAGAATTATGCGACATCTTTGTTTGGTCTTATGAGGAAATGCCAGGTATTGATCCAAAAATAGTTGAACATGAAATCACAACTTATCATGATGCCAAGCCTGTTCGACAGAAACTTCATCCAGTTAATCCCAAGAAAGAAGAAGCCATCAAGATTGAGGTTGAGAAATTGCTAAAGGCAGGTTTTATCTATCCTATCCATTTGACTCAATGGGTGTCAAATCATATGCCGGTCAATAAAAAACAAGGTGTGGTTCGTGTATGTACCAATTTCCTTGATTTGGACAAGGCATGTCCCAAACATAATTTTCCAACACCATTCATCGACCAGATCATTGATGAATGTGCTGGTTGCGAAGTCTTTTCTTTCATGGATGGTTTTTCGGGATATAATCAAATCCAAATCAAACCCGAAGACCAACACAAAATGGAATTCATTTGTCCGTGGGGTACATTCACATATCGTAAGATGCCTTTTGGCCTTAAAAATGTTGGAGCCACATTCCAGCAGGCCATGTCTTTTTCTTTTCATGACCTCAAGCATATAGTCGAGGCCTACCTAGATGATTTAGCATCACGATCTCGCAAGAGAACGGATCATCCCATGCACCTTAGACTAATCTTCGAACATTGTCGCTACTTTAGGATTCACTTGAATCCAAACAAGTGCAACTTCTACGTAACATTAGGACGTTTGTTAGGTTTCATCGTATCAACAACAGGGATCATGGTCGATCCTCTCAAGGTGGAGGCAATAATCCAGTTCCCCCCCCCATGCACAATCCTTCAACTTCAGAGTCTACAAGGCAAGGCGAACTTTTTACGATGCTTCATCACCAACTATGCCGAAATCACCAAGGGCTTTATGCACTTACTGAAGAAAGACATTCCTTTTTACTAGGATGAAGCCGCTCAACGCTCTTTCGACACATTAAAACACACCCTCACAACTGCACCTCTGCTACGACCACCTAACTATAAAAAATATTTCTTATTATATCTGGTTGTCATAGAGTCAACCATTGGCATGGTTTTAGTTCAGGAAGATGATTTGTTCTCAGAATATGTGATCTATTACCTGAGCCGAGGCCTCGTAGGACCGGAACTCAATTATTATCATATCGAAAAAATTGCGTTGGCAGCAGTTCATGTTGTTCAACGGTTCCGTCATTATGTTATGTTTCGCAAGACCACCGTCAGTGTTGTCGTGAATCCATTCCAGTACATGTTGACACGATGGGTTATAGGTAGAAAAATCAGTAGATGGATAGTCATCCTCCAAGAATTTGACTTAGACTTCGTTTCAGCAAAGTCCAAAAATTCGTTGGTCTTCGCAGAGCTTATTTCAGAACTTTTGGTTAAGTCAGGTGACGTTGTGCCTGAAGAATCGCCTATCCGGGGAGATATGTTTTTTATCACATCTTCAGATCCTTGGTACGGAGATATACTTATCTATCTCCAGACTTTGAAGTGCCCCACTTCTATTTCTCATGATGAGCGTCGGCGTATACGCCATCAGGCTAAGAATTATCTCATACTCAATGATACGTTGTATCAAAGAGGTGTAGACTGCATCTTACGTCGATGTCTCACACATGAGGAGGCAATCATCGTGCTCAACGATTGTCATACTAGAGCTTGTGGCAGTCATTTGTCTGGGTTGGCAACAACCCAAAATATTCTACGAGCAGGTTACTTCTGGCTGACACTTATCAAAGATTGTATAGAATCGGTCAAGAAGTGCCATCCATGCCAAGTCTTTTCTCAGAAGATGAG
This sequence comes from Picea engelmannii, assembly GCA_009831015.1. Classification (NCBI taxonomy): domain Eukaryota; kingdom Viridiplantae; phylum Streptophyta; class Pinopsida; order Pinales; family Pinaceae; genus Picea; species Picea engelmannii. The sequence goes on along the minus strand of ML790514.1, from coordinate 361,344 downwards.
GGCACGTCCCGCTCCTATGTTTCCTGTCATCACAGTTGGTCCCTTCACCAAGTGGGGGATTGATTACACTACTTGAAACCCCCCATCAGTAAGGGGGCACCGCTATATCATCATAGTTATAGACTACTTCACTAAGTGGGTCGAAGCTATGCCAACGTTTAAAGATGATGGAGAGACTGTAGCTCTCTTTTTATTCAACCAGATCATAGCAAGGTTCGACGTCTCGAGAGAGATTATTACTGACCATGGCAGTCACTTTCAGAATGAAATGATGACCGAATTAACATCAAATCTTGGGTTATGGCAAGAGCATTCATCACCCTACTACCCCCAATACAATGGGCAGGTGGAAGCTATAAACAAAACTCTTAAGACTATTATACAGCGAACTATCAACTCAGCCAAGTCAAATTAGCATTTGATGTTATACTCGGCATTATGGGCTTACCGAACATCTGTTAATACTGCAACTAGTTTCTCACCTTTTCAACTCGTTTATGGGCTGGAGGCAGTCTTTCCCATCGAATGTCAGATCCCATCTCTAAAATTGGCAGTACAATTATTGCTAGACACTTCTCCACTTGAAGAATGGTTAGTACACCTTGAGCAGCTCAATGAACAACGTCATGATGTGGCCCTGGCCAATGGGCTCACAAACATAAGGTCAAGTGTCAGTATGATAGGTTCGTCCGTCCTTGGATTTTCTCTGAAGGCGACCTTGTCCTGGTCTATGACCAATATAAGGACCCCCTGGGGGCAGGAAAATTCAAACCCATGTGGTTCGTACCCTTCATCATAAAAGAGGTATTAAAAAAGGGCGCTTATCGTTTGCTTGATTTTGAAGGGAATGCTTTGGTGGAGCCTAGAAATGGGCTCTACCTCAAGAAGTATTACTCATAGGCAGGTCACTGTGGGTAACTTTTTGTAACATATGTATAGTCTTTGTACTATTAATTTTTAGTTTCTTTTAAGTGTTGTGGATGTGTCATTGATGTTATCTTTCGTCAATATGGCAGATGTCAAGCGATTCTGAGGTGTTCGTTGGGTATGAAAATGGTGTTAGTCRGCACACTCGGAGGCTTGCCTCCGCAGCTTGGGTAATCTTTACACCTCAGGGCCAATTGTTATCTTCYRGAGGTATATGCTTAGGTGACACCACAAATAATGTCGTCGAGTATAGTGCAGTTATTGAGTTACTTCGTGACGCCTTGTCATTGGGTATCTCTCATMTCCAGGTCTATCTCGACACTCAAYTGGTTGTGTCACAGCTAAACAGAGTATATCGGGTTCATGATCCAACTTTACACCGACAATTCCTTAGGGTACGTCTCTTAGAACGAAACTTTGATTATATTACATATTTTCATATTCCTAGGAGATTAAACCAAATTACAGATACTCTAGCTAATCAAATTTTAGATTGGCATCTTGCACACATATTAAAGAACATTGACATAAGCATGTAAATACATTTTTTCACACATGATCCATAAGACACGAAAGATCAAAAAACCATATATAACATCATAAAATAACCAGAGTACATAGATGGACGCAAGCGCCTCAAAAATGGGACTAATAACGAGTCACAGGGCTTATGCCCTCAAAAAATATATACAAGTAATGTTTGTGGCACGAAAAAAGTCTAAATAGGTTCAGGGCCTATGGGCCCTGTTATAATAGTCCACAGCATGGGCTAAACACCTAAACAATCGGACCCACATCCGAGGTGCCCCCACTACATGAGGCTGTATGGATGGCGGCAGGTCCTCTATCTCTGCCATCGGGACTGTGCGAGTGACTACATTGAAGTTCCTCTCAACTCGTCTAAGGAACCTCTCATCCTCCCTGGCTGGGAGTTTCCCTGCTACTGCTAGTCCCCCGGTGGCAGCTGCGGCTTTTGGTCGAGGACGATGCCTATTATGTGCATAATTGGCAGGTCGAACGGGTCCCACATCTGCATGCAACAAACGTATACCCGTCAAATACTCTGGCATATAAAAAAAATGATATATATAACAAAACTGACATGAAAATTACATATACAAACAAAAAAACTACAAAGGTGGAGACTTACCCATCTTCCCTCGCTCCTCACCAAGAGGCACGGGTATCTCAGGATCTCTAGAAAAATATATCCCTGCGTATGGGTAATCCTCGATCACAGGGATCTACCGTGACAACCACGCAAAGAAGTCATCATCGAAGGACTCATTAGTCCTTCCACTCCCCTGTCGCAGCAGTAATATTGCCCATATACATACTATAGGAAAAGAGGCATGATGTCCTCGTACCACTTCCCAAGGACTAAAGCTCAGAACTCTCTCAAAGAAGAATGAACACAAAATCATCCCGAACCCAAAGTTCCTTTGTGTTCGTTGTCGACAATCTGTCAATTGCCTCTTCATACACTCAAGTAGTGTGGTACTCCAGTCAAAAATCTGTGCATTCAAGCACTGGATAGCACAGTTCATCTGTGCGCGAGATGCCTGATGCAAGGCCATTGAACCAGTAATCTGCCTAATAAAAAATAATATTGCTTGCAGCGATAGGTTAGTAATCTTACTTATGGGCACCTGGGAGCTCACACGGTTTGTCCCAGCCTCACAGTGTTGGGCTATCAGTTCCACTATGTTATGTGGCCCCGCAAGAAATGTCCTGAAATTGATTGGTTCCCCTCTCCTTGAGAGGCCAGTCAAAAAGTAGATATCCTCGGTGGTGGGCACCAGTGATTTCCCCTCTAGCATGAAGGCCTCTGCATCAGGGTGCCAGAAGTCAATCAAGGCATTCATTAGCCTTGGTTGCTGATCAGGGGATCAAATTTTGCTCAATTTTCAAAGTGCTCGGAATGCGACAAAAACAGTGCCATTGCGTCTGTCTCGTCTTCCTGATTCCGGCGGTATATTTATTTTCGCAAATGGAGTCCGTATGGAGGAGATATCGCGATCTGGCCGCCAAGCCAAACAGGTAAAAATTTGGGATGCTGACTATACATGTCCGTACAGTCCGTATGGCCACGTGGAGGGCCATACCATCATGCTGACGTGGCAGAAGGAAGACGTGGTGCATTTGTATTGGATGGTTGACAGCGAATCGGATGATGACACGTGTCAATGGTAGCCAATAAGGGGTGGACACGTGGTCCAACCCATTGGTGCCACGTGTCCCTATACAATTGGTTCATATGTTTGTATATATGTATAAAATGACTTGGGGAGTCCGCGGGGTTCGACCCCCGGACCTCCCCCACAGTACAAAGCCCTATTGAAACTCCACTAGCCAACTTTCCGTCGTTTATTCCTTGTTACGGAGGCAGGAAATATTGTATTTTAATTTGCAATGTGTTATGTTGGAATGGGGGGTCGGGCCGGGGCTTAGCCCCGACCCGTGGCTATATGGAAACATATATATGACCGTAGCATACACTTTCGGTGCGCATTTTCGTTGTAATATATTGTATTACGAATACATTGTATGTTATATGGTATAACTGTGTGTTAAAACCATGCGCGTGGGATTTGAACCTTTAACACAAGTTTAATACGCGTGGGTTTGTGGTAATACGTTTTGTATTGCGCGGTTAAGTCTGTTTGCACGGTTTTCAAACGGTCAAACGACTTTTGCGCCTAGCCTATGGTCGTGTGCACCATATGACCCAGTGCCGAGGCAGTTAAGGGTTGGAGGCACCCTAACCGTCCTACGGTTTGCACCATTGGCGCGGTTGCGTCCGGTGCTAAGTTTTTCCGCTTAAATGAGCATGTGTGCTAGGTTTGAAGCACAAGGGTACATTTTGTAGAACCAGAGACAACAAGTGGAAGAGGGAGACTTCAAGGAGGCCATCTTCTTCATTTTTCGACCGTTTCAGGTGCCGAAAGAGCCCAAACATGGGTTTTGGGACGCTGCGGAGCCATTGGAGCAGTCAGTTTGTCATTTTGAGCATTGTAAGGCATGTTTTTATGCACTTTGAGCAATTTAATAATAATGATCCATTGGAAGCTGGACCAGGAGATGTAGCCCGGAGTGGGGTGAACTCCTTTATCAAGTTGTTGTGTTTATGTCTTATGTTCAATGATTTATGTTGTTGTTTATGTGTATCTTCTACATAAGTAATCCTTTATTATGTGTTGCAAATTGATCTGGTTTCTTTAAAACACATAACATTTCACTTGCAATTATTATTCAAGTTTCAAGTCTTCTTCATTTTTAGATCAGTTGCAGTCGCATAAATGGACATAGGAAGAACTTGAGTAAACCACATTGCATCAACGTGGCCACGACATTTGGATCTCCCGCAACCAACTCACTAATTGCTTCATGCTCCCTTTCCCTCCACTGGACATACATCCTGCCAACACAACAAAGTTCAAGAGGGTTAGTAAGTTGTTTTGTTCTTTTATCTATAAAAGGAGGGGGTCCACGTGTGCTGTCGAGGTGACAGTGGCGTGTACACGCGGGTAGGCTTTACTCTGCCCGAGTGTACACGCGGCATGTCCAGAGACAGCCCACATGGACCTAGGGCCGACCTTTTAAAGGTCGACACCCACCCAAAAAATGAAATCAAATGCAAAATTGAAGAATTGAATAGCTATATAGGGGAGTTTGTACTTACTTGGTCCAAGAGGAAGTTCGTTTCGTCCACTGTAGCTCCCAGAATCACTATTTTTAGCAAAGGGGGTCTTTTGGCTCCAAAGTCAATTTCCAAATCAGCAATGGTGATAATGAGCTGCCAGCTTCTATTTATAGACTTTTTGGCCTCTTTTTGTCATTTTTTTGGCCTCCCTTATCAGTTTCTTTATACCAAAAACCATTTAGAGTGATTTAGGAGTTATTTGGGAGGGATTTGATCAGGTATTGGGACGATTTTTTTTGAGTTTTGAGAAAATTTTGATGGTCCATGAAAATTTTTCCACGAAACAACTTGAGCATATAGGTTAGGTTACTACCCCGACTTTTGTGTCTCGTTGTCTTTTTTCCTCTGCCTTAGGATCGATCCCATCAGGTTGTAACACGGAACCGTCATATCTACTTTAGAAGTGTTGCAAGTTGGCGGTAGAGATTACCAGAACATGGATGCCCTAGGTAAGTCCTGGTTGCATTATGGTGTCCATGTCGTCTCTAACACACTGTAGGCTCAGGAGTCCTTATAGTCTTTCCTGAATATGAGTTTGAGCCTCATTTTCATGATTCTTCTTCGCTCTTGATCTCACCCTCGGGACTCCCAAAAAACTAACGGGTCTCCTTTTAAGCCCTTTTCAGACCCCTTAAACATGAAAATATTGTCGAGCGATCTTCTGGCCTTTCACGCTCATTAAACTAAAATTTGAAGTCACGTCTATCCGTCGATAGTTTACCCCTTTTTCGGTCCGAACGATCAACTGTACGAACAAAGGTATACTCTATGGAACTTTTGTTCTTTAGAAGAGTACTCTCAGGTATAATTTTATCCCTTTTTCGGGCTTGAGGGACTAAACTTACGAAAAAGAAATCCCCATGGAGTCCATAGTTAAGCTCTTTTCAGACTCCCTAAAATTGAAAAGATCGTCGAGTGACCTTATTCTTTCACACTCGTTCAATTGGCCCATAAGAATATTCCTGATAGAGTCCATAGTTAATCTTTTTTCAGACTCCTTAAAAATGAAAAAATGGCCAAGTGATCTTGTCCTTGTCACACTCGTTAAAATGGTTTTGAATCGATGTCTAATCGGTGCTAGTTTACCCTTTTTTTGAACCGACTAGACTATCTTCGAAAAAGGTACCCCAATGGAGTCTCCTTTTATGTTTTTTCAGACTCCCTAAATATGAAAAACCACTGAGCTTACCTTCTTTGGGCTCGTTAAACTTACATCGAAGGACGTTACCATTGTGTGTTTTATTAACGACATTTTCATACCTTATACACCATCCTTGTGACAGTTTTCTTCTGTGTCTAAACACCTTTGGCCACCGGAGGATTTTTCCCGAGTATCTTTCTACTAGAACATCAGTCTTGTCCTTGTTCCTTGAACTTGTATGTTTGCAACACTCGGTCCTCCCTTGTAACGTAATATTCCACAAATATTGAACAGAACAAAAAAATCAAATATACCCCAAAAATAGGAAGGGAGAATTATTTAATTTATTGGCAGCATAATGAGTCGCCCTTGGATAAAGCACATATGTCCATTTTTTTATCAGACTATGGGATGTAGTACGACCTTAGGAATATTTTTCTCTCTATATAAAGTTGTGTCCTCCACCATTTGGTTATCCTTCCAAACATATGGAGAGTTTGCGTCGCCTCCTGCTTCGTAGACTTATGATTAACATACATGTTACCTGAGTCTCATCATTTGTCATGCTATTATCCAAAGTAATTTTATTACCAAGCTTGAGTCGGCCCCTCTGCAATATATCTCTTGTCCTCATGCTCGGCCATCCTGAAACATCCAATCAAGTCCTTGTTTGAAATCACTGAAGCCTTCAGTCTGATCATCAAGATTATCAAGTCCATGAACGGCAAGTCATCGAAGACCTCTAGGTAGTGCGGTCGTACACTCATATTACACTCCTACCCAAGTTTTGAATATTTTGAAGTTGTTGCTCGAGCTCTGAAGATCGCATCTCCAACCATCAGGCCGAATCAGCTTCTGGAAGATGGATACTCTATATGTATATCTTTCTGATTTCGAGATGTAGCTCCGCTGTGTATTTTTCGTGGCTACTCTGTATAGTTATTTGACATGGATCTACAGTGTATTTGATTGGTATCCATGGTTCTATTTTATCCCAAGCATGGGTATGCCCACCTCGGTGAGACATTTGTTATTTTGCAGACGGCACCTCTTGGTTCCTGATCCTTGGGCTCAATCGTTCGGCACATCAGTAAAGATTGGTAATGTATTTCAGCCATCAGATGCTCTTTTGACCTCACACCTTAGGGGGCATCTATTATCACCCTAAATTGCACCACACATGCTTACCTGGCATCAAGCCAACTCATATCCCTTCTTTTCCAAAACATTGTTGAACAACTCTTTGAAAATCCTCTTGAATAAAATCCCACGCGCCCTAATCCATTACTGCACACGTGTACATGCTGGCTGACCCAAAACAGCCCGTGTGGACCAACAAAAGCATGAAAAAAGGAAAGTTGTCGATGGAACAAAAAGCTATGGGTGAGTTAACTGAAACTCTCGGCCATGCATGGCTGAGGGTTCGTCCAAATACCTAGCTCCTTCTAGCCTATAAAAGAGGGGGTAGGGGTACCATTTGGAAGAGGAAAAATATAGCAAAGAAACTCTGCCCATTTACGTATTCCCATTGTCCCAACCCTTTATCCTTTCCTTATGCCAAAGGAGATTCAAAGAAAAGCAGTTGAAGGACAGAAGAAGAGGAGCCCAGGATCAGGTTCAAGGAGCGGTGGTCAGTCTCAACTTTTGTAAGTTGACTCATTTTAAGTATTGAAGAGAATGCTTTTCCCATCCCAATTCATGAACTGTTTATAGTTTGATAAGTATATGTTTGATTTCTAACCCATTAGTATATAAGTAGTATTCATGTATAGTTGTTGCTCGTCTTGAATGCAGGTCATCTTTGGAAGGAGTATTGAGAACAAGTAATCAAACACAACGGAGGATCGACATCAAATGCCGGTAACGAGGTAGGTTGATCTTTCCATGCATTTACTAAGAAAAGGGGATTTAAATCTAGGGATGAAGGTAGAAAGTAATTTCTATTCAGTTATATCTACATGCAAAGTCTGAACTCTATTTGCTAGTCCGTAGGGTGTTTTTCCCCAACAACATATGGATAATGGCATAGTTGATCCTCCTTATTTATTTCCCTGAGATATTGGGCCAAGTACTATTGTTGGACCTCACAAGTATATTAGAGAGATATAACACCTAGCACTCCTCTATCTCCTGGACCCTATAGTTAGCCAATGGAATTCATACATCTTTGCATATAGAAGGAATATTATATCACAACAATAATAATAGGGGTGTACCTCTTAAATAACCATTTTCAGGTGGACCCAACAATATAGTGATTTGGGGTATATCTAAAAAGACTCATTTCAGGCTATCGGTCGTAGTGAGAGAAGTGGAGAATAACACTTCCACAAAATATTTAGTGGTACCATGGTTCAAAATCACAACATGGCCGGCTTAGAGAATCAACCACAATCCCCGCCATCTCATAACCCACAAGAAACCCAACCCACTCAATGCAAACAACTAGAAAATAAGGTGGCTAACAATGAGTCTTCACTCACATTTATAGAGGAAAAAATGAAAGAACAACATGGTCTCTTGCAAGTATTAGGGAAATTATAGAATATTCATGTAGGAGATGAAAAAATTGATCCAACCAAACAGGAATATACCACCCCTGAAGTACAAGAAAGAATCATGTTTCAGGATAATCACCACCCACACTATCATGGTCACAATTCATGTCTTTGTTTTCCAAAGGTTGACATGAAAAAAATTGATGGGTTGGATCCCTTATGGTGGGTTACCTGTTGGCACAGGGGCAAACCCAAGTTCAATGCTACAACAGCACACCAACAAAACCCTAACTATCGACCCTTTCGGAAACACCTATGAAGTAGATGAAGTCTCACCTGAGGTAGAGGCAGGGGTGGTTGCAATACTTAGGTGTCTGCAACCTTAGCTGGGACACAGATTTGTGATTATATTACTTACAGAACACTTAGCATCGATTATTCATCAATATTCAACCCTTATCATACTTCACAGATAGCACAGAGCATCACAGCGTTTGCTTAGATCTAAGGTATTTTAGCACTTAGCAACAACAAACAGATCAAATCCAGTATATCAGCACTAAGCATCTTTGTACATGTCATATCTAGCATTCACACATATCTAAGAAGCACCAAGAATAAGTAGATCTATCTAAATATATCAAAGCACTTTGCAAAAGTAGGGACAACACATCAAGTCAAAGCACAAAGCATAACACACAGATTTATGTGGTTCACCCTCTTCCCTAGGGCTACGTCCACCAACTCTTCTTCTTTATTAGTGTCTCCAATCGGTTACAGGCACAAAGCCACCAAAAAACCTTCCTCGCATAGGATAGAAGATCTACGCAGCTCGCTAGATCCTTCTTCCTTATGCTTACAACACAAATCCTTCTATAACTTCTACAACAACTTGCACTTAGCTCTGTAAACCTTCTACAGTCATGAAAAAATCACTTACATAGACTATTAGCACTTAGCTTACATCACATAGATACAATCCTCCTCTACTAGATTCCTATATGTTTATTTATACATTACAAAAGTGGGCCTAAACATGGGTAAACCCATGGGTCGACATCCCTTTCCCATTACATTGTCCCAAAACCCCAAAAGGGGGTCCAAAAGTGGGTTGAGATCCCATGATCTCTTCTTTGTCTGGCACTCCATCTTTGACAGGTTGTCGAAGTCCCAAAAATGGTCAAATATGACCAAGTAACTTCAAAACTTGGTCAAGGGCCAACAAACCCCCAACACTCACCTGTGACTCATCTCGAGCCACTCTGGTATGAGAAATTTTGCCTCGAATGCCTCGAGCTTGGCTCAAGCTGCTTCGACTTGTTGTAGTCTAACTGCCTTTTTTTCAATGAACTCCTAGATGAGTGCATCACTGACTGGTCCCTCTAGGATTTGTTCTGTTGTACTCACAACCTGTTCAAGTTCTACTCCTTGGTTTTCAACTTTGGTGAACAGTTGGCATGCCTTTTCTTGCACTGGTTGAAGTCATTGAGAGACTTCCATTACTTTACTCTGAAGCATGTGTACCTGTTGCTGGGCCATGCATTGCTCTGGAAACCTCTTCATTCTCTTGATTGGTGACAAGGCCTTCAGCTACACTTATAACATGTCTTCCTATTGCTTTGTGTGTTGGAGCTATGACTCTAATGCCTGTAACTCTAGATTTTTTGTGAGGTTTTCATACGTCTGAGTGATTCTGGAGCTCAGCTCTTGTATTCTAAGAAAAAGGCTTTTAATCGGTCAACTGCACTACGGGAAGTTGCCTCTCTTAGATCTCTTATTTCGTGAGGAGTCTCAGGAATAGTGCAAAGTTCTAGGTCTGTGATGCGTTGCTGAAGTTGCTAGATCACTCCTTCCAGTTGTACCACCTACTGTGGAACCCATTCTTCTATCTGGAATTCGATGACTGTCACAAAGCGAAGTTCTCTGTGAACCCATTCCTGTACTTCGAGTTTCTCTGCGAGCAATTGTTCCTTGTCTTTTTGTAGCACTGCTTTCTCTTCCTCCTACTTTTCTTGAAGAGCTATTTTTTCTCATTCTGCATTACTGCGTTATTCTAGCAGATCTTCCTGTGCCTATGTCAAATATTGGGTGGCTTGTGTTGTCTCTTCCTAAGCTTGTTGAAGGAAAGCTTCAACTTGATCAGTGTTCTGGTGCAATTGGGCTAGCTCATCTCCTGGTTCTTTTGTTCCACTTGTCGAGGAGGCAATAGAAACTACGTGGATGGATTATAGAGCCTGTTGCACCTCTTGAAGTTCACCCTTGATTCGGTTGAATACCTCCTCCTACTTCGCTTCTTTATTTTTTGCGATCTCCAGTGAAGCGTCATTCGACGCAGCGACTAAGAAGTCAAATTCGTCTAGGGTGAGGGTAGTCTTAAACGTAGTCCTGGTGGATTTAGCTTTCTTCCAGGATGAAGGCTTTGGTGGGGTAACCTTCCTTTTCTTGGATGGATCCTCCTTGTAAGGTAGCTAAAGAGGTAGTGGGGCCCATAGTGATAATAGTGGAGGTCATTCAATGTAAGGTGGACTAGGTCCACTATATTATTAAATAATTCCCACTATGGTAGTTAGATATAATAAATGGGTAATTAGATATAATAAATATAAGAGGACTTCTTAGAAGGTTCTACTTCTAGAAGATTCCTCCTTTAGAATGTTCTTAGGTGATGGTAG
>ML790514.1:332398-348362 GCA_009831015.1 Picea engelmannii | reverse complement strand
TTGTGTGGTGATTGTATTCAGATATCTTTGGATCTATTGTGATATTTTGTATTCAGGCTCTTAACAATCCTCCTCTCTAGGCGGAGTAACTTCACATTTGTTTTGCTCGACTTTTGTGCCACCTAGCTCTCCACCACCATCTCCCTGCTCAGGTGAGATCTAAGTGGTCTTCTCTGATGTGCTATGGAAATCATGTACTTCATCATATTTCTTCTTCTTGCTTGGTCCATGTGTGTCCGACATAGTTTCAGGTCTATCCACATCGGACATCTCTGCAGGGTCTGCTGGAACAAGGAGGTTCACCGACCATTCCTTGGTAATCTCCTCCAAGTCATTTTCTGTCAACTTATAATATGATTGGAGTTGTTGTTTATGCTCATTGGCATGCACTGTAATATAGGTGAAGTGGCGGTCCGCGTTGAATTTCATTAAGGGTCTAAACCTGTAAAGTGTGTTTAGGGTGATGCATGGTGTAGACTAGATTGAGATCTTAAACTGGTTGTAATAGGCGTGGAAGAAGGGATTGGACTTCCACTGCTTGTTCATGTCGTTGGAGTACCACAACATACCGAACTTTATGGCCAGTGGTTCGAAGGGTTCGATATCTGGGAAAGTGGTGCCTTCTGGTAGCTCCTAGGCAATGAAAGAGATCAATATGAGAAGCCAACTAAAGTGGAACTCATACCCTTGGTCTTGCGCTTCTCTGCAATCAAGATCTAGTTGATTGAGAAGGTACTGCACCCAGTTCATCTGTAGTCCCTCTGCGCACTTCCCTGCGAGGTCGACCATGAATCTGGTCACTTGAGTTGGTCTATTCTTACAAACTAGCTTGCCTTGGATCAGCTGACAGGCAAGGCACACTACGCCACTCTGGATAGAGGCTAACTTGTATCCTCGTGTTCCCTTCTCGACATCACCATAATTTTCTTTAATTCTCTGTGCTAATGTTTTGTCTAAGGTCTTTCCAGGGTAGAACTCTTGTGGTTCAGGGCCTTGCATACTAAGCCCTATGATCCGATTGATTAAGGTCGGATCCACAGTGATGCATCGGTTCATCCATAGGTATCCATCGTGATAGAATGACAACAGTAACTTTACACATGCATTCACCTCTTTATGTTGTCCGAAGTGTGGAATCTTCATCACGTTGAGCAGCGTGGACTGTGTGAGGTTATGGGTCCATGAATGCGGGATGATCTTGGAATTCTTGCCTTTAGTCCTGGTTAGATACTTGTGCGGGGTGAGCATTATTTAAGCCTTTTGGTCGCCAAGGTTGAAGTCACTAAACTTCAATGTTGCGAGCTTATATTGGTCAGTATGAACTGCGTGCACCCCTTTTGAAAGGTATACGGTGATCAAAGTATACTCGAAGTCTAGAGGGACACTCTCACGGTTGATGGTGCTGCTGAGAGGTCGTAGGTAAGCCAACAGAATGCTTGGAATAAGCTTGGCATTCACAATGTTGTCTCTGTGCTTTGTCTGTTTCTCATCGGTCGGTCGGGATGGACCAACGTGACCAATGGAAGGAGAGGCCTACATTCCTCTCATTGACGATGCTTGGACTCCTGAAGATAACCCTCTCTTTGACATGACTCTCTCAGTCATTAAGTCAATCAAAACTTCTTCTACTACTTTCTCTACGACACTAAGCTCGTCCGACATACAATCTCGGGGTCAATTAGATCGGGTGTGAACTGAATTCAGAGACTGTAATGGAGGGTATGGGAACAAGGCGATGATCATAGTGCAAAATAATCTCAGGCTATGGGCTCAAATTATTAATTAGAAAAAATTATTTTCAATGCGTGGCACGGTATACTAAGTAAGAAACTTAGCAATGGTCTGCTTGCAATGGGTATGAAGCATCATTAACTCATGTTTTTTCCGTTATGGTGTGGTCTGATGGTCTAGTGGCGAACCATCAATGCTTTTAGACCCGTTCAAAATAGCAGTCGAACGGTTATATCAGATTTCAACAGCTATATTGCTTCACCTCGACGAAGTGGCCTATGTCGCTGGTCTGATATATCAACAAAGTTCAATTTCTGCAAGCTTTCCATTCTGCGAGGTTCCCCCTGGAATATTTTGTAGATTGTCATTCTTATTTGTCTTTTTACTTAGCTTCCTAGCCTTCTTTCCAGAGAGCTTCGTCTCGGTGATTCTCTTCCCATTTTGATTCTTATTTTCCTTGGACATGCTCACTTCATGCTGTTGATATTCTCTCCTAAGACTTAGGGGTAATACTTCTTCTATATTTTAGAAAGATACTACAATCTTCTGTGAGTCCTCTAGCACTCTTGCAACTTTGACATCTGGGCTCCGGGTGTCAAATAGATTTGATTTGTTCTCCTGTTCTTCAATCAACTGTGCAATCCTTATGGTCATGAAATCTGTTAACTCTTGTCTTTGTTGTTCTAAAACCTTTTCTTCTTCCTTCTTTTTGTCTTGATCTCTCTCAATCCAAGGTTTTCCAAGTAACATAGTAAATGGGGCACTGTCCTCAATAAACTTGATAATCTCAAAATCTTCCTCTATCGAAGTTCCATTAGCATCCATAGATATCTGAGTGATCCTTCCACATAGGTTCACCAGTTTTCCTCTGAATATCTCTATTCCTCTTAATGAAGGGATCATAGCAGGCCTTCCTATATTTTCCCAAGTTCTCTCTGGCATAATGTTCACTGGTGTTTATTCATCAAGAACACAGTCAATGTCGAAGTCCCCTATTCTTACTTCGATGCATTCTTTTTCTTTAAATATCTCTGATAACCTAAAATGTCGGTGGTTGTTCAAGGTGTCTTTCATCTATAGTAATACATTCTCATATTCTTTCTAGGGTTTGGCTATTTCTAGAGTTTCCTTAGGGTTTTCTTCACTTGGATTCATTCTTTCAAGATTAGCAATCATTCTAGGGAAATCCAATACTTCATGGTCCAAATATTTTCAACATAGGCAACTAGATATTCCACTAGGGCATTCCTTAGCAAGATGTCCCAGTCTTCTGCAAATGTAACATAGGTTTAATCCTCTCTTCCTTTTAAATGGTCCCCAGCCTCTTCTGTACTGTGCACTAGGATCATGGTAACTAGCCTGCAAAAACATCTTTCTAGGATCTTGCATCCATTTGTTAGTCCAAACATTCTTTTTATGCATAGATATAACATATCTATCATTATGCTTATCAGATCTATTCATATCAATATTATTCATCTATCAGAGCCCTAGTTTTAAAGTTAGGATAGAATCTATCAAACATACCTAGATCCATACTCTAGAAACAAAAAAATTCACTTATTTTACTTTTGCAGAGCACAAAGCTTCCAAACCTAAAAAAAATTGACTATTATTACCTTTATCAGATCAAAGAGCCTACAGATCTTACCTCTTTTCTTCAGAAACTTCCACTTTTACTTTTTTAGAGCACAAAGTGTTCATATCTCGCTTCTTTTATTCAAATCTAGCCTTCTTTCTTTAGCACAAAGTTTTTCAGATCAAGTGGAATATTGTGCACTAGGGCACAGATCCTCGCACAGAGCTTCCAAAGTTTCAAGATGAATCATTGCACAAAGGTTCCTCTTCCTCAGTTCCCAGCAATCACAGTTTCAGGTCCCGGCAACAGAACCATTTGTTGGCACAGGGGTAGACCCAAGGTTCAACGCTACAACAACGCACCAAGAAAACCCTAACTACTGGCCCTTTTGACAACACCTGCGAAGAAAATGAAGTCTCACCCGAGGTAGAGGCAGGGGTGGTTGCAAGACTCAGGTGTCTACAACCTTAGTTGGGACACAGATCTGTGATTATATTTCTTACAGAACACTTAGCATCGATTATTCATCAATATTCAACCCTTATCATACTTCGCAGATAGCACAAAGAAACGTATCATTTACTTAGATCTAAGGTATTTTAGCACTTAGCAACAACAAAATAGATCTGATCCAGTAGATCAACACTAAGCATATTTGTACATGTCAGATCTAGCTTTCACACATATCTAAGAAGCACCAACATAAGTAGATCTATCTAAATATATCAAAGCACTTTGCAAAAGCAGGGACAACACATCAAGTCAAAGCACAAAGAATAACACACAGATTTATGTGGTTCACCCCCTTCCCTGGGGCTACGTCCACCAACTCTTCTTCTTTATTAGCATCTCCAATCAGTTACAGGCACAAAGCCACCAAAAACCCTTCCTCGCATAGGACAGAAGATCTGCACAACTCGCTAGATCTTTCTTCCTTGCACTTACAACACAAAGTCTTCTATAAATTCTACAACAACTTGCACTTATCTATGTAAACCTTATACGGTCATGCACAGAGCACTTACATAGACTATTAGCACTTAGCTTACATCACATAGATACAATCCTCCTCTACTAGATGCCTATATGTTTATTTATACATTACAAAAGTGATCCTAAACGTGGGTAAACCCACGGGCCGACATCCCTTTCCCATTACATTGTCCCAAAACCCCAAAAGGGGGTCCAAAATTGGGCTGAGATCCCGTGATCTCTGCTTCATCTGGTGCTTCATCTTAGACAAGTTGTCAAAGTCCCAAAAATGGTCAAATATGACCAAGTAATTTCAAAACTTGGTCAAGGGCCAACATTGTCCAAATGGAACATTATTTATCACTCCATTGAGTTATTAATGACCTACACAAACTACATGTGGGGGTCTTATATTTGGGTGTTGTTGGCACAGGGGTAGACCCAAGGTTTAGCTCCAAGAGCACATCAACAAGCCCTAACTACTAGCCCTTTCGGAAACACCTATGAGGCAGATGCAATCTCACCCGAAGTAGCTATGGGGGGTTGCAGGACGCAAATGTCTACAACCAAGGGAATACAAAGTGGATCTAATACAAGAAAAAAACATCTAGATGTCAATTATCTACTTAGTCCTACCTCTCACATTTACCTGTCAGATCTATCACAGTAATGGAATAATAGAATATCAAGAAAAAGAGAACACTACATCAATCACACACAACACCAAGACATACGTGGTTCACCCTCTCCCTAGGGCTACGTCCACATAATTTTGATTTATAATATAGTAAGATGAAAGCATACAGTTATTATCTACGCTCTTAGCTAGCAGATCTTCTCTCTTTCTCTCTATCTTCCCTCCCTGCGCACCCAACTACAGGGTTGATCTTTGCACCCAACTGAATATCTTACAACATAGACTTCCCTCACTCCTCCATGCTTCTCTCTCTCTCACTACAATAGTCACTCATAAAAATAATGAACTTGGAACGAACAATAAAAACAACAACCCATCCCAGGTCCTCTTGACCTTTATTTATACATTACAACATCTCACCGACAGCCTTAGGCCAAAACTTAAATGACAAAACCCTAGGTGTCTAAAAACCTAGTTCAACTTGACCTGTATTTTCAGGGCTTCACCAGCCTGTCTTTCCTTCCTCCTCGCGCGGTGATCCAAAGCATCCAATGATGGCTTTTTCCACTTTCTGATTTGTCCACGATATGTCTTCCTTGTTGATCTGTCATCCTCGATCTCCTCATCCAACGACTTGATTTCTTATACTTCACTCCATCTTTTCTTCTCTTTTGCTCACTTCGACCCAATATCAGTCACTGTGTCTTCCACGCAATTCACATTCTGTATTTTCTTCCTTACTCTTCACTTACTTCCATACCCAAGGGCCAATAGGTGTTGAACATTGGCAATGGTGGAAATGGTATAAGAATACTTATAAAGGTTGCATTTCCTGGACCTAATTTGTGAAAATTCTTTATGCTTATTTTGAGCATGACACTCACCATTCAGGATTCCTGAAAAAAACCATGCCAAACATACACAATTATGGAATACATTACCGCCTTTGAGCAACTAGAAATCCACACAATAATTTTTTTAAGCAAAATTTCACAAATTTGGCTAAATTTTATTTTAAAATAAATAAATTTAAGCTAATATTTTTCATATTTTCATTAAAAATAAAAATCTTGTAGCCTAATTTATGATTATAGTTATGCATACAATTATATTTTTTTTATAAATATTAGTTAATAGCAACTACTCTTGGGAAAACAATGAATTTTCAATTGAAGTCATGTAAATTTATGTAGGAAAGAAAATGTTTTTAGTACTTTTATGGTATTATTTTTTTCACTTCTTTCAACATGTATGTGGTATATCATGTTGTTGGTGTACATGAATCATTTTTCACTCACATGTATAATTGTCTCTCTCCTAGATCACACTTTAGCTTCATCCCTTAATTCTAGCGATTTGTCTTAGGGATAGGAGTGCTTCTCTCCTACATTTTAGGTGAGATCCTACTTTCTAGGAATAATTGTGCATGTGAGGAGTATATCCTATTTTCTAGGAGATAGTTTCCTATTATGAGCTAGTTTAATCCACTTGGATAGTAAAATCTAATTTAACTCCCTCATGAAATCCCACTTGGATAATTAGGGCATGTTCTCTCATACTTTACAAGTAGTTAAGACTAGCATAGTTGCATGGAAAACTAATTCGATTATATTTCATTCAAGTTCATTGTATTGCATTTTTTCATTCTTTCAATAGGTTAATGAGAATTACATTGCTCCAATCATTATTCTTCTCTTCTCTTCTCTCAATTTGCTAATTGTATTTCTTCTCAATTTGATTATAGATCCTCTTGTAGGTTGATCAATCGAATCTTACATGGTATCAAAGCTTGATTGAATCTAAGGGAGTAGTATATAGGTTTGCATATGGAAGACACAGATTAGAGCACACTAGAAAGGATGGATTGGTATCAACAAAAAATCTTCACATCATTCAACTACTATGAATGGAAGACACATGTGGTTATAATTCTCTTGTGAGGTAACAACATATATAAGATCAAAATAGGAATTGATACTTAACTAAATTCCACTATTGAAAAGGAAAAATGGTTCAATCTAATGGATGAATCATACAAATTGTTATGTCTCTCTATTTCTCCTAACCTCTTATTCCACATAAAATATGCAAAAACACCAAATGAAGTCTGGACCAAGATGGAAGGACTCTTCGGGAAGTAGGATGTGTTGTGAGGAAAACATTTGGAGAATGAGATCATTAGTTTGATATTGAGCATCTTTTAAACCATCCAATATTTCTTCGCCAAGTTTAAATCACTATTTCTTCAACTCAAATTATGTGGCATAAACAAGATGGATAAGGAAGAGAAACTCATTCTCTCAATTCTCTCCATATTGGGGCCTAAATACCCAATTTTTTCTTCTACCTTCCATGCAACAAAATCCACATTTGGAGATGCTTGGAATATTCCCTCATTGGATAATTTTGATGCCTCTTTCACCTAAGAGAAATATAAACTTGTTTGAATGGGTTCCCTCAAGACAAAAATGGTGTATGCACTTGTTGCAAATGAGTGAATCAGAAGTATAAGTAAAATTAAACAACAATTCAAAGGAAAGAAAGATCAAGATCAAAGGAAAGAGCATAATACAAAATCTACATAGGATTCCTCCAACTCTAAAACTGGGAAACCAAAGAAGGAGAAGTGATATGTGCTAAAAGAAACCCAATCATGAATAACATGATTTCATGAGGAATAAAATTGATCAGATGACCCATCTTTTTGAGAGGCATACTATCAATTTAACTGATAATATCAAGAAGAAAGCTAAGAAATATGACAAGCCACAAGATGATAAAGACAAAGGAAAGGAAACAATTCATGCACTTGTTGTTGTCTCTTCCTCGTTATCTACATGGGTTTTTGATTCAATAGCCTTGAAACATATGGCCTCAACACATGAAATATTTACTTATTTGGAGCCATGCACTAGTCCTACCATATTAATGAGATATAATACACTAGTTCAAGTATGCGGGAAATGTACCATTTATTTAGATCATGAGCATTTACAAAATGTAGTACATGTACCTTCCTTGTCCATCAACCTTATTTTCATATATTAGATCACCCATTTAGGTACCAACAAGTGAGTGGAGTTCACACCTGATTCAATATTCATTACAATTGTTTTGATGGAACAAAGGTCTTGGTTGGTAAAGAAGACCACTAGTCCAGGTTGTATGTATTTTCTAATTTTATTCCAAAATATCCTTATACTATACTTCTAACACATTGTAATGAAGTAAGTAGGCTATGGCATGAAATATGTGGTCACCTTAACTACCACTATTTGTAGTAACTCGATAAGAAGTGTATGGTGGTAGGATTACCATACATTAAGTATCATGATGGTGTATGTTAGGGTTTCATTCTTGGAAAGAATTCAAAAGAAAATTTTGAAAAGGGAAAGGCATGGAGAGCCTCATCAACTCTTAATATTGTTCATAATGATATTATAGGTCCATTTCCTCACCCATCCATGAGAAGGGACAAGTATTTTTTGACCTTCATTGATGGTTGGTCAAGGTACACCTGGGTATACTTCCTCAAGAACAAATTGGATTTTTTTTTATTTTTTTTTTTAGAGAATTCAAATCTCTTGTATATAAGTGGTTAGGAAAGGGAATCAAGATCCTGCATATGGACAATGGGGGAGAGAGTATGTGAGAAAATATGTCTATCATCTATGTGTAGAGGCAAGTATTTAGTTATAGCATATAGTTCCTTATACTCCACAATAGAATGGAGTTGCAGAACAAAAGAACAAATCCTTGAAGGAGATGGAAAATTGCATGCTATAGTCCAATTACCTTGCTCCAAAGTTTTGGGATGAAGCTATCAAATGTGAAAACTACATCTAGAACTAATTTTCTCACAAAGCATTGAATAGAGTCACTCCATTCGAATCTTGGAGTGGTTGGAAACTGAAAGTCGAGAACATTAGGGTGTTTGGATCTTGTGCATGGACATAGATTCCTTCATAGAAAAGGAGGGATTTGTTACTCCAAATTTAAGAGTGCATTTTTTGGGAACATTGTGATAGTGTTAAGGGATAGAATCTACTAAATACTTTAACTGGAAAAAAAATAATTGAAATAAGTGTCAAATTTGAAGAGGACCCCTTGCATGCAACTAAGGAAGAACCTGCTACAAATCCACTAATTCTTGTAGATGAAGATCTCACATATGACTCTTTTATTACCTCATATGAAATTTTATATTTCGATGAAGAAGAGGAAGCTAATGAAATTGTTGAACATGTTGTTGTAGATATGACATCCAAACCACTTTGGGCACAACAAACTCATCAAGCGACAACTGATCTAGTTTGGGATCCAACAAATACATAGAGGAATCTCTAAATATGATCCATATGGATGTCAGTGGCCTCCCACCTATTCCAACTGGTTCATTTTGGCAGTTTTCCAGTTTGGCAATTTTTTTCCTAGTTTTCAAGTCCCTAACTTCCGGGGCCATTTTGAGGCCCTAAACAACATTTTTAGAGATCGGCACAATCGAAAATTCCCTTTCCAACGGGCTATCGTGTGCCTAAAACAGAGATTGTATGCAAAAGTTACGACCCCGGGAAGTTGACCAACTAACTTACCCAAACGGGGCCCACGTGACTTTTGGCGCTTCATCTCCTAGGCTTAGGTTTTTGGATTTCTAGGGTTTTTGACATTCATGTTTATTGTAAAAAGGCCTTCAGAGCCTCATTGTAATGATCTTCTGGCGAATGAGCACAGTTGTCACATCTCTTCTCAAGATAAGACGCCACCATTCCAACAAGCTTGTTTTCCGCTACATTTTACAGTTTCATCTTATTTCCTTATTGAATAGAAAACTAGTTTTACTGTTATTATTCTGTGTTAAGAATATTTTAATAATATGTATTCATTTTGTTTTTCTCATAAAATCTAGATCAATGGTATCAGAGTGGTCTTCTCCTTGTCGTCTTAATGCATGTCCCCAACGAGGTCGGGGTACAAAGAATTGGGTCTCGAGCTTGTTTCGCTTGAGGACAAAATCTCTCGCACACCCAAACGAGCTCTCATGGAAAGAGAAAATAAAGATGATGGGACAGGAGATCCTTTCAAAATGTTTCTTGAGGAATCCCTCATGCAACAGAGGAACGAGATGATGGATAGTTTCGCGCAAATCCTTCAGCGGCTTCCAACAAGCGACGCATCTTCCTCGAGTGGAAGCGTCGCCCCCTTCAAGGTCAAATCAATTTCAGTATTCCTATATTTGAAGGTCAGATCGACGCGGATGCTATAGACAAGTGGTTGAATCTACTAGAAGGGTATTTTTCTATCCATAACTTTTCAAATAGAGAAAAAAATACTTTTGCGCTCCTCAAAGTCGTTCCCCGTGTCAAAGATTGGTGGGAAACTTTCTGTGAGCAAAAGGAAACAGAGGAACCCTCATTATTTACAGTCACGGCCACCTAGGAATCCTTCAGGGATGCTATTAAGGAACAATAGTACCTTTTCGGAATCTATGACGACTTGTATACCAAATGGACTACACTGCGACAAGAAAGAGAACAAGCAGTGCCAGATTTCAAAAATATCTTCCATACCCTGTGCACCAAGATGGGTATCAAAGATTCAGAGTGACATTTGGTGTTCAAGTACCGTGGTGCTTTGCATAGATACATCCATACCGAAATGGAATTTATGGACATTTCATCCTTGGGCGCGGCCTATCGATATGCCATCAAAATTGAGCAAAAGCTCAAACAAAAGACGCAATAATTTGGGCCTGGGAACCCCTCGCAGCAAAAGACAGGAAAGGGCGGCCCCAACCTATAGAACAAAGGATAGAGAAAAGATGGACAGTATTAGGACAACCAGTCCAAGCCGCAAGCAAAGAAGGACACCAGAAAGACAAAGAAGGATACCGGGAAGTGGTGTGAATTCCATAAGAGCCCTTGGCATAACACTGTTGATTGTCGCTCAAAGCAGTCATTGGTGGATGAAGTGAAAGCCTCTGAATTAGATGCAGGTTCTGACTCTGAGTCAGAACCATAAAGGGGAAGACGGATCATTGATGCAGAGACAAGTGCCACCTTTGCTACCACCAAGCTCTATCCTGATGAACCAGATGAGCCAGAAGAAGGCGAGCGCCTTTTCCATTCACAGATGTGGGTAAAAGGCACCCCACTGCACTTCATCATTGATACCGATAGCCAGAAGAACCTCATCTCAGTAGAGGTCGTGAAGCGGCTGGACCTGCCGACAACTCTGCACCTGTAGCCCTACACCATTGGATGGCTTCGCCAAGGAAGCGATCTCCATGTCAACCAACAGTGTCGACTGTCATACAACATCAAGCCCTTCAAAGACGAGGTATTGTGTGATGTTTCTCCTCTCGAAGTTTGTAATGTTCTTTTGGGCCAACCTTATTTGTGGAAATTCCATGTTGTATGTGACTCTAGGCCTCGTAGTGTTATTATTAATTTGAACAAGAAATTGTACATGATACTCGAGGCAGTCCCTCCTAGTGTTATTTCATTGATCTCTGTCAAGCAATGTAGGAAAGTCATCTCTCAGACCGGGAAATTTGTCTTCTTCGTGATTCTCTCTCAAAGTAAGAGAAAGATCGCAGCCACATCTAGGGCCTCTATGGACGATCTCTCCACACAACAGTAGCAAGTGGATAAGGTCGTGGAAGAAAACTCAGATGTCTTCTCCTCTCCTACTAGGGTACCTCTGCACTGCCAGGTCAATCATCCCATCAATCTGACCCGAGGCGCACTGCTACCCAATGGGCCGGTCTACCGCCGCTCTCTGTTAGAAAATGAGGAGATCAAGAGGCAGATCCAAGAACGTATCCACAAGGGGCACATCCATCCCATCTCATCACCTTGTGGGAGCCCAATCGTACTGGTGCAGAAGAAAGACGGGACCTAGCGACTCTGCATTGATTACCGTGCCCTGAATAAAATCACAGTCCAGAACCGGTACCCAATTCCCCTAATCGACGATCTCCTTGATCAACTCACGGGGGCCAAATACTTTAGTAAGATTGATATAAATTCTGGCTACCACCAGGTCCCAATAGAACATACAGATGTATGGAAGACTGCCTTCAAGTCAAAAGAAGGTCTTTTTGAATGGTTGGTCATGCCCTTTGGTTTGACAAATGCTCCAGCAACTTTTATGAGGATGGTGGATGATATCCTGTGACCTTTCACCAATACTTTTGTAGTGGTGTATCTAGATGACATCCTCATCTACAGCAAGACTTGGCTAGAACACTTGCATCATATTCAGCAGGTTCTGCACACCCTGCGGCAGCACAAACTATATGCAAACTTGGAAAAATGCTCCTTTGGCATGGACAGGGTCCACTACTTAGGCTACATCATTGATCAACATGGTGTGCATGTGGATCCAGCCAAGATCCAGGTCATCCGTGACTGGCCAACCCCAACCACACTCTCTGAGCTTCGGAGCTTCTTGGGCCTAACCAATTTCTATCACAGGTTCGTGTTGGGATTCTCTCATATCGCATGGGCCCTCAACCAAGTAACCAGGGGTGGAGGTAAGGAAAAATTTGTGTGGGGCTTGTCCCAACAACAAGCCTTCGATGAATTAAAGTAGCTCTTATGCTCATCCCTGGTACTTTCATTACTAGACCTGCAACATCCCTTTGAGATCGAGACATATGCTTCAGACTATGTTGTGGGAGTCGTTCTCACTCAACATGGACACCCCGTGGCATATCATAGTGAGACACTATTAGATGTTCTCTGTAAGTACCCTACTTACGAAAAAGAAATGTACTCCATTGTGAAAGCCTGCCACCAGTGGAGACATTACATTATGGGGAAGGAGACAGTCATCCACACTGGTCACAAGCCACTACAATTCATGCAGACCCAATGAAAATTGCAGAATGACTGACATCAGAAGTGGTCCACATACTTACAGAAGTTCCACCTCAACATCAAGTATAAAATAGGAAGTATAAGCCAAGTTGTCGATTGCCTCAGCTGACCTCCAGTCGCGGCACTCACCACGATGCTAGACTCTTGTGGCCATGAGACCTCTGGATGGCCCCACCTCTATGAGATAGACCCTGACTTCTCCACCACCTACCAAGTGTTGGGAGAAAACTCAGTGGTCACTGATTTCCATCTTCAGGATGGGTTTTTGTGTCGGCTGGTCCATCTATGCGTTCCATCAAGTGAGCATGTGAATTTGATCTGGGAAGCCCACTACAGTCGGGTGGCAGGACACTTTGGCATCAAAAATACAATGGAAGTGTTGCAAAAACATTTCTGTTGGCTGAAACTTCGACAGGATGTCGACAAGTATATCAGGTCCTGCATCGCCTGCGCTATTGCCAAACTGACCACTAATAAACGGGGCCTGTACATTCCTCTTCCTACTCCTGACAAGCCATGGGAATCCATATCCATGGACTACATGTCAGGCCTCACGTCCACCAAGAGGGGAAATGACTGTGTTTTTTTGGTTGTTGATCACTTTTCCAAGATGGCGATTATGGTCGCCTACAAGAAGAACATCACTGTAGAGGCCACTGCTAAGCTCTTCTTTGAATGCGTCTGGGTACACTTTGGGATCCCAAAAACCATTTTCTCAGATCAGGATAGTTAGTTCCTCAGCACATTCTGGTTGAGCCTCTGGTCACTGTTGGATACCAAGCTCACCAAATCCATTGCCTTCCGCCCCCAGACAGGTGGCCAAACTGAGGTCGTCAATCAGATGATCGTACATATCCTGCGCATGTACAATTCCAAGCACCCCCACACATGGGATGAGAGTCTTCCCTATGTCCAGCATAGCTACAATCGAGCCCTGCATAGCTCAACTAGCCACAGCCCCTTTCAGGTGGAGTTGGGATTCCAACCATTGGGCCCCATGGATGTTGCACTACCACTGGCGAACACCTCGACCGACTCGTCCCCTGCTCCACCAGAAGCTGACAAAGCCACCCGGTTCATTGAGAGGATCCATCACATCCACCAATAGGTTCAGGATATTTTATAGAAGTCCAATGCCAAGTACAAGCAGCGCCATGATCAACACTGGGTTCCACAAAAGTTTCAGGTGGGTGAAAAAGTATGGTTGCACTTGCAGAAAGAATGCCTTACAGGGCCCCATCGGAATCTTCACGCACTCCGGTATGGGCCATACATCATCACCAAATCTTTGGGTGACAATGATTTTGCACTCAACGTTCCCCCTTTCCTTGGCATGCACCCAGTCTTCAACGTGGCTCTCCTTCGGCCATATTTCCCACCATTATTAGACACCTCAGAGATAGCAGGGTAGTTGACACCAACAGAACTCAACCCTTACTGCATGCAACAGGCATCCAATGATCATATTTTGGACACACAGATCAAGGGCACCCGACAGCAAAGGATCTAGCTTTATCGAGTTGTCAAAGCAGGGTAGCTCCTACACCAAGGCAAGTGGCTCACCCGGGGCCAAATTTAGCATAAATTTCCTCATCTGATGGGGGAACTCAACGTAATGGAGACCATTGCTTCCTAAGAGGGGAGGATTTATCCATATGGATGTCGGTGGCCTCCCACCTATTCCAACTAGTTCATTTTGGCATTTTTCCAGTTTGGCATTTTTTTTCCTAATTTTCAGGTCCCTGACTTGCGGGGCCGTTTTGAGGCCCTAAACAACATTTTTAGAGATCGACACAATTGAAAATGCCCTTTCCAACAGGCTATCGTGCACCTAAAACGGAGATCGTATGCAAAATTTATGACCACGGGAAGTTGACCGACTAACTTACCCAAATGGGAGCCCACATGACTTTTGGCGCTTCATCTCCTAGGGTTAGGTTTTTGGATTTCTAGGGTTTTTGACATTCCTGTTTATTGTAAAAAGGCCTTCAGAGCCTCATTGTAATGATCTTCTGGCAAATGAGTGCAACCGTCACATCTCTTCTCAGAGATAAGCCGCCACCATTCCATCAAGCTTGTTTTCCGTTGCATTTTACAATTTCATCTTATTTCCTTATTGAATAGAAAACTAGTTTTACTGTATCTCTATTATTTTGTGTTAAGCATCTTTTAATAATCTGTATTCATTTCGTTCTGCTCATAAAATCCGGATCAAAATATTTCAAGGTGATCAACAAGATCTCACTGCTACATAGCCTTTGATTCACATTCACCATTACATGGTCATTTATACATATCCACAGTCTTATACAAAAGTTATAGGTAATCCATATTGGGAAGCTTCCATGGATGAGGAGTATCATTCTCTGATGAAGAACAAAACTTGGGAGTTGGTGTTGGCGTAAAAAATTGTTGAGTGGCGTCTGTGATGCATTCCTTTGGTTTGATGCAACTAAGGAGTTCCAGTCAGAGTCAACAATCACATAGACTTGATGCATCTGCAGGTATGCTTTATGAACTACTGGTTGAAACTCGCATATCTCTTTCTTAGAAATTGTTTGGGATTCATATAATGAATTCAATTCATTATCTGCTTGTTGGATTTTGTCAAACTTCGCCTATTGTTCCAATGGATCCAGGGTGTTGGCTGCTTCTACATTAAGTTATTGGATATTTGTGAGCAATTCCTCCAATGTGTGGTTGCATCTTGAGATTATTCCCATCCAATCACTTACCTCTCTTAAGATCTTAATGCATTCGACAGTCTGTTTGTGAAAGTTTTCTCTTGCATTATTCCCTTCTAAGACAATCTTCTCCATTTTCTCTCGGAGCTTCTTGGGTTGCAATTCAACTTCTCTCTTGTTGTCTTGCAGTTGTGCTTCGAGGCTCTCTACTCTTTCTACCAGTTCTGAACAAGCGACCCGAATCAACTCGATTTGATCCACAGGATCGGTTGTTGTGTTTGACTCTGGAAGTTGAGGAACTATCTTCTTGGCTATTGTCCAGGTCTCTGAGAGTTTTTCTTTGACTTTCTCCACCCTCAGTTCTTCCTGGATCCTGGAGTGTTCCTGTTGTGTCCATTGTGCTTTCACAATGAGTCCTTCCTGTTTCCAAAATTCTGGTTCTCTTTCATCCTACTGGATCCTCTACTCCAATTGTTCAGTT
>ML790514.1:266608-294196 GCA_009831015.1 Picea engelmannii | reverse complement strand
AAAATTGGTATCATCACCAACTCACTACTCTTTGTTCAGTCAGTTAACTGAAGACTAGTTGACTAGTTAACTCAGCTAGGTGACAATTCACTCACGTAATTGCCCGAGAGACTAGACTAGGTGGAACTTTACTCTTGTAACTGCTGGTGTGTGTCCAAATCAATCTAGAACACCACTATGGCTCATTAGTTACTCATGTATCCTATATCTATTGTAAATTATTCACTCTTTGAGTGTTGAAATGGTTAATGAGAATTCTTCCATTCTTTCTCTCCTTCTTCTTCTTTCACCAATTCTCTCTGCAAATGTGTGTATTATTGTTTAGCTAGATCTATTATGTACAGGTTCAACACATTTATGGTGAAGAGATCATTCCTACATGGGGACCTAGAAGAGGAAATATACATGAAACGACCTGAAGGATTTCTAGTGAAGGGAAAGAAAGATTTGGTGTGCAAAATGAAAACATCCCTTTATGGTATAAAGAAATCGCCAAGGATGTGGTACCAAAAGTTTGACACATAATCCTTAGTTTTGGATTTATGAGAATCAAATTTGATCACTGCATATATTCCAAAGAATAATGTGGGTGTTTCATATACATAGCTTTGTATGTCGACGACATGTTTTTTATTATAAACAACATGGACACAATAAAAGAGGTGAAGAAGCAACTATCCTCCAAGTTCGACATGAAGGATCTCAATGAAACTAACTTCATTCTGGGAATGGATATTAAGAGAAATCAAGCATCTATAAATATTTGGTTAAAACAAATGAAGTATATTGAAATAGTTTTGAAACGTTTCAATGTGAAGGATTGAAAACCGGTGAAGGTGCCAATTCCTGTGGGAGCAAGGATAACTGTTGAACAGTGTCCAAAGACACAAGAAGGGATAGAGGACATGGCATGTGTTCCCTATGCAAGTGTTTTTGGTATTCTAATGTATTCAATGGTCTACACTATACCGGACATTGCCCATGTCGTGGGAGTGTTGAATAGATACATGTCGACACCTGAGAAGGAGCACTGGACAACTATCAAGAGAGTATTCAAGTATTTATGTGGCACAAAAGACTATTCTATATGATACCAAGGAAAACATGGAGGTGACAATGAATTAAATGTACATGGAGTTTTCGAGGTCGATTGGGCTAGAGATCTGTATCAATGGAGGTCAACCAATGGATATGTCTTCAAGATGTTTGGTGGAGCAATCAAATGGATGAGTAAACGATAGGAGGTCATATCCTTGTCAAAAATAGAAGTTGAATACATGGCATCCACTCATGGAAGCAAAGAAGTAGTATGGATTAAAAGACTATGTTCAGGAATCGGGTTTGAGCGGAGATCTATGAAGATAATTTGTGATAGTCAAAGCACAATATTTATGGAAAAGAACCTTTCTTATCATTTTAAGAATAAGCACATTGATGTACAATACAATTTCATGAGAGACATGGTGGAAAGAAACAAGGTGTTGTTGGAGAAAGTACACATGTTGGAAAACATAGTAGACTCATTGACCAAGATTGTGAGTGTTGTGAAGTTATCTCGGTGCATAGAGGCAATCGGCGTTTCTGCCCTGAGTCTGTGAATGAAAGTTCAAATGTTTCCCAATTTCATCAAAGAAGACAACAAGTGGGAGAATGTTGGGTTGTTATATTATTTGCAATGAAAGTCGAGGTGTATCGAATGAAAGTCAAAGTCGAAGGTCGAGGTAGTTCGACTGGGTAAATACGAAGTCGAGGTGGATCGACAACAAGTCAAAGCTTGAGGTTAATCAATCGGATAAAATCGAAGTCAATAGTTGAGGTGGTTCAACATGGTAAAGACATCGATAGCAATTTGAAGAGGTAAAGTGACAAGAGGTCGATAGGCAGGCGTGTTGTAAGTATGTAAAGGCTAATCGATGAATCTTGAATCTTTAGATGATGAATGGATAATCTCCAAGAGTCTGAAATTCAGAGGTTATTGGTCATGCATATGTAATCCAAGTTGGCTACCCGGTTTTTCTTGCAAAATAAATAGGGTATGATTTTGATTGTGTCTAGGTGTGGACCAAGGTTAGACATGTAACCTTTTATTCTGAGTGAATAAGACAACAAGAGAGCAGAACGCTCAAGGAATGTTGGTTTTCCTGGTTTGGATTTCCCTGGTCAAATATTTGTGTATTGTGTGTTTGTTGTGTCATTTACTTTCTTTATTAAATATGTCTTCCTCTCTTCTGCTAGATTTAAAGTGGAAGTGTGTCCCATTTCCTAAAAAACAATGAGTGTTAAGAGTTTCTAGTGGGGGAAGAATAAACAAAAGTATTTAAATGAGCTAAAAAGAAATATCAGTCAAGCACTAGTTTTCGCATTACCAAACTTGAAAAATCCTTCTGAAGTGGAGACAAATGCATGGGAGTAGTTTTGATGCAAGGAGGAAGGCATGTGTGCTATCATTCTGAAATATTTCATGGGGCAGTTCTCAACTACCCTACCTATGAAAAGGAACTCTATGCCTAGTTCAAGTTGTCAAGAAGTGGAAGCACTATCTGATGGGAAAGGAGACCATCATCCACATAGATCGCCAATCTCTACAATATTTTCAAGCACAAAGTAATCTACAACAAACAATACACTACAAGTGGATGGGGTTTTTACAACAATTTCATATAGTCATCAAGTATAAGAAGGGAAACACACATAGGTTGGTAGACGTGATTTCAAGGCCACCCACATCAAAGATCACATCTTTGGGAACTATGGTGCACATGGATCCGTTTACCCATTATGCATACAAAGAGGCATACATAGAATATTAGGACTTCAAGGAGGTATTTTAGAAACTACAAGGCAAATTTCATGCAGAAGAAGGTGATGCCATGGATGACTATCATTTCCAGAATGGATTACTCTGCAATCTAGACAATATCTATGTCCCTAAAGGTGAACGACTACATCTTATTAGAGAGGCTCACACCTCCAAGGTTGTAGGTAATTTTGGTGTTGGGAAGAAAGTTTCCAACTTACATAGGTATGTTTACTAGCCCAGAAGGAAAGAAGATGTAGCACAATATATTAGAGGATGTATACTTTGTTGTACCAGTGATCATAGTAACAGGAAGCAAGGTTTATGTCATTCCTTACTCGTACCCACTTAACCTTGGGAAAAAAATTCTATGGATTTTGTGGGAGGTTTACCAACAACCGGGAAGGGACAAGACTATATATTTATGGTAGTTTATAGGTTCGACAATATGTGCATTCTCATTCCTTGTAAAAAGGTCATCAAAGGAAAAGAATTAGAAAACATGTTCTTTGAACAAGTTTGGGTGCACTTTGGGATACCAAGGAGAATCATCTCAGATAGAGATACCATATTTCTTAGTACTATTTGGACTATATTGTGGGAGAATATGGAAACTAAGTTGAATAGATATACAACATTACATCCACATATAGATGGGAAAACATAAGTAGGCAATAGGAATTTGGTGCATCTTTTTAGGGGTTACAATCAAAACCATTTGAAGAACTGGGATGAAAATATGACATACATACAACACTCTTATAACAAAGCGGTCCACACTTCTACTGGTAAGTCCCCTTTTGAAACTTGTTTTGGGTATTTTCCTCCTTCTCCCTTGGATGTTCTTTTTGGACAACACGGAGGAGTGAGGGAAGACACCACAGGAGAAGAGTTAAAAGTAGAGAATTTTATCAAAAAAATTAGGAAGATCCATTTGCAAGTACATGAGACATTGAAGAGATCACAAGAAAGGTACAAGGCATGAAATTATCAACACAAAACAAAAAAATCATTCAAAGTGGGAGATAGAGTTTGGTTACAACTGAGCAAGGAAAGCTTTGCGATATGGCCCTTTTGAGATATTTGAGAAAGTGAGAGATAAAAATTACATAATCAATCTACCCCCATACATGCACATTTAATCAGTAGTGAATGTGGATAATCTCAAACTCTATGAGCCTTCCATGTTGGATTAGGAGGAGGAGTAGGTCCTACCTTCCATAGAGGACTTAGCACTAGATTCTCAAGCAGAGTTGGAAAAGGACACAATTTTACATAAGAAGTCTAGAACTAGAAGGTAGGGGTAGCATTACCTTTGGTAGATTGGATTAAAAGGACAACTTCCAGGAAAAGCAAAGTGGTACTTTGGGGAGAAGGTAGAGGTAAAATTTCCTCACCTCATTAAATAAATATTTTAAGGACCAAGAGCCTCCCTAAATGGGGAGGTATGATTCAGATTGGATCATTATATTATTTTTCATGTATCTCGAAGCTTTATGGGTGAAAATAATTGGAGGAATAAACTTGCAGAGCAATTTTAGCGGTTGATCCCAATTTGGAAATTTGGGTCCAAAAAACCATCTGACCATTTTAAGGCATACAACGACACTTTTTGTGGTCCAAAACTTACTATGGAGAAATCAATTGTATCCTACACACCAAGAAATTTCCAACGGTGCAATAATCACCTCAATCAAAGTTCGCATGCGAAAGTTATGTCTCTCGCAAGTTGACCTACCATATTGATCACCATGGTGCGAGTGGATTCCATGTCAACCCCCATTACTTAAACATGTGGGGCTAGCCAAGCAATGTTTTTTCTATAACATTCTATAACTTCCAAATCTCATCACTAGTTGAGGGTTGAGAAGTCAATACCCTAACCCTAGACGAGTATCAGGCTATGT
Source organism: Picea engelmannii (assembly GCA_009831015.1). Classification (NCBI taxonomy): domain Eukaryota; kingdom Viridiplantae; phylum Streptophyta; class Pinopsida; order Pinales; family Pinaceae; genus Picea; species Picea engelmannii. Next base: position 289,492 of record ML790514.1, on the reverse strand, counting down.
TAAATATCAGGCTGCTAGGAAGAGAAAGGGTTCCATTCTTTTGCATTATATATTTTTCCATGGCTGAGAAAAACATCTAAGAGTGTTATTCTATGAGGATAAAATAGGAGGAGAGATTTTATAGCAGCCATACAGGCTAGTACAGTATTAAAGACAATTCCATAGAGAGTGTCTCTTTATTTGTACTTGCATTTGAAGAAAAGAGAGTAGAGTGGCTCCACCTTCTAGTTGTGTTTTATCCCATACTGAGTTTATCAGGTCATATATTATGTTTAATGTGGATGGTGTGTGAGTATTTATTTATGTTCTTTGTTTTTCACATTTCATCTATTTCATAAATTTTAAGAAAAAAACCAATAATTAAATAATATGAGATCTAAAAGAAATTAACCTTCACAATCAAGACTTCAATATCTTATTAGATCTGTTGCGACGAATTGTCCATTGGAATATCCATGACAGTTTATAGATCAATGTCTCAAATTGTTTCATGGTGATAGCAAGCATTGGTGGTCGTAGACTGAACCTAGCCTATATGAATTATTACCCTCTCTCACCTAGGGGTAACTAGAGGAAATCATTCTTCATAATCCACATTGCATAAAGTGGTCCCAAAGATGATGACCATCATTCTCCATAGACAATATCCCCTCAATTCCTTTTCCTCATCATTGCTCAACTTGTTCACTTGAGAAACATACTTATCCAATGATGTTGTTCCAACATGTTGATTTTTCAATAGACAAGGTTAAGCATGAAGTTCATTCCATTTTAGCATTTTACTTAAACCATAGACAATTTGTTGCAACAACCAAGATCACAAGAAGAAACACCATGCANAAGTACACAAGAAGTATCATGGGAAACCCTTCTCAACAAGGGAAGAAAACCCAGCCAATCCTTTGCTATATTCTTCAAGAGAAATACCTTCACCACCAAGAAAACCTAGCACACAAAATGGTTCTCACAAACCCAAGAAGACTAGCGCCCAAGAGAGGTGTGCACTTTTCCCAAGTAGATGTACTTGCTGAAATTTCCAAACTCACACAAAAGATATGATTCCTCAATGGGGAATTTACCTTTACTTATACTAAACTGAACCTATCAACAAAAGTGTCTATTGGCACAACAGGGCCGACCTCTCTATCTTATAATGTAATTAATATTAACCAGATTAATTATATTTTACATTAATTACCAGTGACATCAAGGTGGGGTCAACATGTACCCTTTACATTACAATTAGGGTTACAGGAAGGTCTAACTCTTGAACAATATAGCAAGGGATATTGTACACCCACTAGGGGCACATCCATAGGGATGTCCATATCTTTGGATCATTGCATTACACAGAAGAACCACTTCTTCACTAGTGCTTAACCACTAGGATCACATTCACCTATGCTCGTCCATAGGCACGTCCACTCAACAGATCTTCTTTCCCAATGAATTACACAAGAGAGTCGTCTAGATTTTCTCATTAACTCTTCTGCTTAGAGGAGGCTAATACATCATCTTCATTTCTGTTCTCATGATGATGCACCCAACACTTTGGGATTTCACATGTTCACCTTGTGATCAACCATAGACACGTCCAACTCAACAGATCTCCTTTCTCATTTTGTTACACAGGAGAATCATTTGGAGTTCTTCTCAACTCTCTATAAGGAGGATGTCATCTCTATGTTCCAACTCTGTCTCAGATAGGAACCACACACCCCTCTCAGGGGATTTCTCTCAGGTTTGTAAGCTGGAGAATTTCTCACATAGTTGCAATCATCAACATCTCTTAGGTTTGTAAGTTGGAGAATGTCTCACATAGCTGCAATCATCAACACTCCCTCTCAGTTAGGGAGGAATTTTCCACCAGGCCAAGTCTCTCACGAATGTATTTTGAACTTTGTTATTGGTTGTAGTTATCAACACTCCCTCTCAACTAGGGAGGTATCCTTCACCAAGTTAATTTGGTGAATATGTTTGTAATCTGCTTATGTGTAGCAAGGTATTGCATGTGTACTATTTTCCTCTGCATCATGTCTTTGATATAATGATATTTTATCTCAACATGTTTCAATCTATCATGAAACATTGGGTTCTCAAAGAGATTTACACATAGCTCTGTTTATCATCATAGGATCCATCTCACGGTCAAGTAAATCTTTCAGAAGCTTGTGAAGCCATATTGCTTCTCACACTCGATGCTACATGCTCTGCTTTTGTTGTACTCAAGGCCACGGAGTTTTGTTTCCTGTTGCATCAAGAAACCATGGAAAACTTCATGGTAAGACAACAACCAAATGTGCTCTTTCGGTCCACTGTACTCTCTTCTCAATCTGTATAGGTATATCCCTGCAAACTCAATTTCACAATGGAGGCATATCTCATGCCATATCTAATTGTTCCTCGTGTATATCTTAATACATGCTTTACTATTATCCAGTGAATCTGTCTCGACTAAGCATATTCACTGCATAGAATGAATCAGGCATGGTGTTTAACCAACTCAATGATCCAATCAATTGTGGATCAATCTCATCTGAATCATTATCATTCATTTTCTTCAAATCAATCACGGTGGTTTTTCATTTTGTCATACTAGACTTCTTTAATATTCTCATTGTATATTTTCCTTGACTCGGGAAAATCTCATTGGTTCTTTGTCATACTTCTAAGAAGTAGTGCATCATACTCAGATCCTTCATCTCAAAATCAGAAGTCAAGGCTTACTTGTATCCAAAAATAAGTCTTTATGAATAGGTTATCAAAATCAGGCTCTTGTCACCAATATTGTAGTAATATAGGTTTGGATCAACAACGCTCTTGTTGAAACCCAAACTCATCAAGAATCCATCCATATGATATAGTACGGATGGAAGTGTATCGGGCTTACCGGATCAAGTGTCTCATCATGGAAAATTCCCTCTGTTTGTGAGAATACTCTAGCTATATATCTTGGTTTGTATCTCTTGACACTTCCATTGGTTGCATGCTTGATTTTATAAATACACTTGGAAGTTACCACAGACTTCCCTTCTGGTCTCTGAACAATATTTTATACATCATTCTTTTAAGATATACTGGTATTCTTTTGTTATGGCATCTTTCCATACATGTTCTCCAGTTGCTTCTCCAAGACAAGGAGGTTCAGAATCAATGAAGTGGCTCATGATTGAAGGATAGCTCAAAAATATCTTTTGTTTTCTCGGGATGTGCCTTGAGAGGCTTGTATGTTTCTATGCCTCCTGCAGAGTGAGATTAGGTAGGAATTTTATGTCCTACAACAATATCTCTGAATATATCAACTGGAACAACTGGATTAGCTGGAATAATGTTTATCTCCCTTTGAACTGTTGAAGGGGGAGAAGGTATTGTCTCACTGTTAATCTCCATATGAGATTCTCTAGGTCTTTGAAAGGCTATTTCTTCTTCAGGGACAACATCTCTGCTYGTCTCAATATGTCTTTGAACAGGGATGTCGATCTGGAATGTCTTCGAGGATTCATTTTTATCTCATAAACGTATCCTTTCTCCCTTAAGGGTCTATCTTGGACTTCTTCTCTTTGGGTACATGAAAATACATTGGGCACCCAAWTATCCTGAAGTGTTCAATCTCAGGCTTCACTCTAGTGAAGGCTTCTTCGGGAGTTGTGTTTTTCAAAGTCTCGTGAAGACTCTTGTTCTAAACATATACTATGTCATGCATGCTTTTTCCCATAGAATCATAGAAGGATTCTGATCATGCATTATTGTATCGGTTGCCTCAATGATGGTTCTATTCTTCCTCTTTCTCAAATAGTTTTGACTCCCTCTAATTCAAGTGACTCCCTCTAAAGGATAAACATCTCCCTTTGTTGCTAACCTTTCTGGAACAAGAAAAAAAGAGGAACCAAAACAAGAGTATCTCTTAAAGGAGAATAATGAGTACATCTCTATAATCAAAATAATTTAAGGATTGTTGTCACAGCTACAACACCTACTTGTAATGTAGCAAACTTTAGAAATATAGGTTAGAGTAATGACAATTACAACCATCAAACCTGGAGTCTTCAATTCGAGTGTGTTGTTCCTCTGAATGCACTGAGATCCCTCTGGATCCATGACTTTAGCAAAAGGTTCCTTCCACCTGCAATTTCCCTCATGACAATGATACAAATAATATATATACAATTGCATACTTGAGGGTGTTTATATGATTTCTCCAATGGAACTTGGTTGATCTCTATCCTCTTGAAATTTTCATGAAGAGGGTAGTCATAGTGTCACCTTTTTGTATCACCCACAATAAGCCTTCATCTGAATTCTTGTCTTCTAGGAACTTGAAGTTGCTTGATCCATCAATCTTATCTTCCATCATAGTTTTGTTCATCATGATTTTAGATTCTTCACAAACCCTTGTCAACAGTGATAGAAAACCTAATGGCTAGGCTAGGCTAGAAATTTTAGGTTTTGTTGGAATTATGACTACCAACAATAATATTTTGAAAGATAGGAGAACATTGGTGAGCTAAAGAGCTCCTTCAATGAGTTTCAAAAACCCTAATTCTGAAATTTCTGTAGAAATCAGTGAAACCCTAGAAACCCTAGGGCCAAAATTTAAAAATGCTCATAATTTCACTCCAAGAGTCTCTGGAGATGCCTTGGAGGAGGATGTACTCTCCTACACCAAAATTGTCCCCAATGTTCAAGTATTAAGGGCTGAAACACCTCAAAAAGGAGGGTCGTACGAATTTTCTGGAAACCCTAGGAGGGTCATACGGTTCTGCATAAAAAGAGGGCAGATTAGTAGATGCTCATGCAATGGTTTCTTTAGGACCTATGCTCTGATACCATGTTGATTTTTCAATAGACAAGGTTAAGCATGAATTTCATTCCATTTTAGAATTTTACTTAAACCATAGACAATTTGTTGCAGCAACCAAGATCACAAGAAGAAACACCATGCATAAGTACACAAGAAGTATCATGGGAAACCCTTCTCAACAAGGGAAGAAAACCCAGCCAATCCTTTGCTATATTCTTCAAGAGAAATACCTTCACCGCCAAGAAAACCTAGCACATAAAAGGGTGCTCACAAACCCTAGAAGACTAGTGCCCAAGAGAGGTGCACACTTTTCCCAAGTAGATGTACTTGCTAAAATTTCCAAACTCACACAAAAGATATGATTCCTCAATGGGGAATTTACCTTTACTTATACTAGACTAAACCTATCAACAGAAGTGTCTATTGGCACAACAGGGCCTACCTATCTATCTTATAATATAATTAATATTAACCAGATTAATTATCTTTTACATTAATTACCAATCACATTAAGGTGGGGCCGACCTGTACCCTTTACATTACAATTAGGGTTACATGCAGGTCTGACTCTTGAACAATATAGAAAGGGATCTTTCACACCCACTAGTGCTCATCCACTAGGGGCACATCCATAGGGATTTCCATATCTATGGCTCACTGCATTACACAGAAGAACCACTTGTTCACTAGTGCTCAGCCACTAGGATCACGTTCACCTATGCTCATCCACAGGCACGTGCACTCAACAGATCTTCTTTCCCACTGCATTACACATGAGATTCATCTAGATTTTCTCATCAAATCCTCTTCTCAGAGGAGGCTAATACATCATCTTCTATTATCATGACGATGCACCTAGCACTTTGGGATTTCACACATTCACCTTGTGCTCAACCACAAGAACGTCCAACTCAACAAATCTCCTATCTCACTATGTTACACAAGAGAATCATCTGGAGTTATTCTCAACTCTCTGTAAGGAGGAGGCCATCTCTATGTTCCATCTCTGTCTCAGATAGGAACCACACACCCCTCTTAGGGGATTTCTCTCAGGTTTGTAAGCTGGAGAAAGTCTCACATAGCTGCAATCATCAACATCTCTCAGGTTTGTAAGTTGGAGAATGTCTCACATGGCTGCAATAATTAACACAACACACATGAGTTGTGTTAGCCATTGTTTCATACGAAGTGTTCCATTTAATGTAATGGAAATTTAGGTCATCATCATGGGTTGAAGTCATATAATGAACAATGATGCTTGGAAGTTATGTTTTTTCCCTTGTTTAACCTTGGTGGCCATCATGTGTTCTAGTAAAGCGTTTTCACTCTTAGGGAAAAGGGGTACTACTGGGAGGCCTTGATAGGGATAATGTCCCCGTACCTTTCCATACTTAACACTTTCCATCTATTTTCCTTTTGTTGCCCTATATTTTGGGAATGGTCGTTACATGTATCCCCAAAAGTTCCATACTTTATTCTCCTATAAGAAGAAGGGGCTTGAATTCTTGAGATTGATGCAGCTATAAAAAAACATGGAATCACATGTTATAAATTCAAAATGCAAAATAACAATAAAGGTATATGAATGATAAATCAAAATCCAAGTAATCTTGTGCTCTAGCCCCTCGCTATGAGGCCATCACCCCAAGTCCTAATGCAGTGAATACATATATAAATAAATGACTTAGCTCAATTATCTTGATGCAATAAATGCATGAACCTGAAAAGGGGATTGCAAAGTAAATAAATGAATATCAAAAGGCAAGATAAGGGGTGGAAAGAAACAGATCCAAGGAAAGGTTAACTCAATGCATTAAGCGCTCCCTCTACAAAGGCACTCATGGAGATGAACATCACATGTGGCCTTGCATGGAAATGACACCATGACCATGAAGTAAACCCCAACTCACACCACTCACTCACACTTACACTTTGGTGGGTTTCTCAGGAAATACTCCTATGCTTGGGTATTAGCACACCGAATAGGGTTCTATGATGGTCCTCCTATACTTAAATTTGGAAAAATGCATAAAGTCATAAGCTAGTGTGAAGTTTGAAGAAGATACCTAATGTGATATACTTACATGGATTTCACATTAAAATGTGACTCACTTTTTATGTTATATTGACTCTTGTATCCATGATGGTTGTTCTCACTTGATTCTTTGATCCCATGCTTGATTATGATGCATACTTAGACTTGGTCCTTTGGAGGACATTGATGATACGTCTCCCACACCTCATGGAGTAAATCACACACTATATGGAGGACATTGGAGACTTTATTATGAGCATTGGACCTTATGATTACTTGGAATTCATCTTGACACCCTCTATCACACCTTTAGACATTGCACTAGTTTGGAACTAGGAAATTGCACCATGAGCTTGACACGTCACTTGGAGATGGCATAGATCCCTTCGATGACATTGCACCCATTTGAGGATATTGAGGCTTAGTTTGATGATGATAGTACACCTATTGGGAGAAGTCATGGATCCCTTTCCCTTGATGACATCATGATTTTGAGCTAGGATATTGCACATGTGATGGGACATTGCACTTGAGGATGATGTGACACTTGCTTGAGCTAATATAACACAACATATGATGAGTTGGCACATTTTTTATGAGTATATGTGACATTGATGAGGAGGCATGACTTTTGATGATACTTTGCACCTTTTTGGGAGAGACATGAATTTTGGAGCATTTATACCCCATTTAGAGATGACGTCACTCTTCATGAGCCTTCTACACTCACACATGTGGCATTTTTAGAGGATGTTTTCATGTTTTTGCATTCTATCTTTGTTTTAGAGGCATCTTTGGGAGTCATCCTAGACCTATCTACCTTGTATCATGGATTTATTATGTTCTTAGGGGCTTTTGGTGGATACTATCTCATTGAGGTGAAGCATTTGGTTTCCTCATATAAATAGAGGAAGTTCTCCCTCATGTTATCATCATCCTACTTGTGGAGGATTAATAACTCATGTGACTTCTTAGAGAGATGATTTATGGATGCTTTGCAAGTTTGATGGATGATTTCATGGTTAGGGTTTCATGGATGAGCATTGTTTTGCCTAGTAAGTGTTCTTTCTAAGTCTTTATGGATTTATTTATGAATGTATTAAGTGTGAATGTTCTTATCAAAGTGGTGATGGTACATTTTACCTTGTATTTTTCTTGAATAGATCTTATCTTGTAAACCCTAGGACATCTTGATGGTACTACCTTCCCTTGACATTGTCTTAAAAGCTTGTTAAAGGACAGAATTATTTTCTAGTGTTTGTAGTGGACTACCCTAGTTATATTTCTATAAGATAACCTTCTAAGGTTTGGAGTGGACTACCTTATGGTTTTATCCAAAGTCCATGTTTCACCCTTGTCTTCAAGAAAGTTCATCATTTGACTCTATAAGCTCAAAAGGAATAAATGACAATAATATTAACTCCATTTAGTAAGTCTTTAAATCCAAATTCACCTTTTCCTTTATTGTTCTAGGGTTAGATTAGTGTTTGTGGCAATTTTACTTTAATTTTCAGCCATAATTGTGCTAGACGTCTAGGGTTTAATTGGCAAAATATCCTCAAAGTGTATCTTGTTTTCATTGTTTGCATTGCTAATTGAGTTTTCAGCCTTCCAGAGCTTGATGTCTTGCATGTTTAGGGATGTTATTCTCTCTTATCATTTCAACATGTAATTCTTTTCAAAACCCTAGTTTAACTTTTATTTTTCAGCCCTAGTTTTATTGCATGCTTAACTTGTTAAGAGGCCTTATTTATTGTTGTTGTTATAGATTGAGATATTGTTAAAGATAATCATCTTCTACACATTTTTTACAATAGCTATAGCTTTTTCTTCTATTTGTAGTGTTGAAGATCTCTCTGAAGCCTCATTTATCTTTGTTTTCTCTTTACCTTTTCAATTTTGATTATTTTACTTTATTATTATTATTATTATCTTTTATTAACAATATTATTAAATTCTAAAAAAATCTTATTACTTTGTTTTTATTATTTATCTATCGTAACAACTTACAATACTTCATTATTTTCAACCTCTTGTAACACTATTGTTTTCACATCTCAGTTTACTTTCTTTTTAATAATTGATCCATTCTTATCTCAACGGTTAATATGTGAAGCCTACTTATATCTTTATTTTCTCTTTTCCTACTCAATTTTAATTATTTCACTTTATTATCATTATTGTATTAACAATATTATCACATTTTGAAGAATTCGTATTATTTTATTATTAATCTACTTTAATAAATTTCAATACTTCATTATTTTAAAAAATATTTAATGCTATATTATTTTCATTTTATTTTCTTTATTATTATTTGATTTCAATGGTTAATTTACTATCTTTATTAATATTTGATCTGAATGGCTATTTTTTGCCTAGTTCCTATTCTCAGTGATCACTTACCATTCTTCCTCTTTAAATGAAAACCTCAGTAGTTGTTTCGAACATGATAGCTTCATGTGTCCCTAATGATGGGTGGAGTGTCCACTCAAAATGTTGGACATTTCAAAACCTCATACACAATTTTTATCCAAAAAATATTCTAACACTATCTTAACTTCTTATATATCATTAATTGTCTCAGATACTTCAAGCATACAAATCTGAAAATTACTTCATTAAACCACCTTATACTTGCCTTGAAAACCTTGATCTAGTGGTGGCGTGTTTGAGTAACTAACATGGGAGGTCGTATACTTGGTCTCATCTTGCTATAGGATTCCTTGATGTTACTAGGGAAGCCTCTCTTGTGTTGGATTTCATTTTCTCTAAAACGAGGGAAGTTATTTTTAAGGTAGCAGTGGTAACACTTCCATGCTACACTTGTCTTAACCCTTTTGAAAGGATTTGCACAAAGGTGCTAGATATTGTGATAACATGTCTAATATGGTACTAAGAGAGGAGGTCATGGTGATATCATCTCCCACATCAACCATGACTAGATTTTTTTTTCCATGTAATTAACTACTTAATTATGTGTAAGTACACTAAGGGTGAGTCTACCCAAAATACCATTTCTATGGTGGATTTATATACACAAGGTGCCAAGATGAACTGATGAAAATTGTTAATGGATGAGATGATATAGGGTTGTGCTAATGTTTATGTTGTGACATCATACTTTATATTTGGGTATATCTTATCGACATTTGTTATATGGAAGTGGTAGCCACTACAAGACTATGAGCTATGCTTTACTCCTAGAATAACTATTATCATATTACAAAATGACCCTTGGAGGAGTTTAACCGATACACCAAACAAGTCATTCAAGGAAAGTGCATTTGCAAAGTGGCAGGATCGCATGATTAGTGTCATCAACCAAGTGCTAAGTGTTAGAATATTTATACACTTAGGAGTTAGTTAAGATCAACTTGGTATAATGTGTCATTAAGTTTAAAATGTGTTTCTTAGTGTGCTTCTTTAGTATGGATTTGTAATACAATAGTCACGATATGTTCCTGACATAGAGTGATCTAACGACTCATATTCTCCTCGATCTTAACGACTACATTGATCTGTGGATTAGCAGCTGATTGGTCTATGATATCTATTTAAAGGGCATGGGGGGTCATTTGTTGATGATCAATTGTGAGGAACTCTCATGTAATATTTTTATTTTGCATTAATAAATTGCCTCAAATGGCCACGTTGGTGGGGGCCATGGATTTTTCCACACAGGGGTTTCACCATGGAAAAAATCGGTGTGTTGATCTTTGATCTAGTTGTGTGAGTGGTTACTGAAGGTTTTTTTCCTCTATTGGAATACTTATGTTGTCAAACATGGAATCAGAGCGCATTTGAAAACCTGCTCTTGTTGTAGATCGAGATCTTGAAGCCGTGTTGTCGCATCTCTGGTTTCTTCTATTTCTATACATTTATGGGCCAAGAGAACTATTTCATTGTGCCCAGAGTGCTCATTTCAGTTAGGAACGCTTTTCGTTTCACTCGAAAAGGTTTATGTTTTCCCAAGATACGACCATTTCAGTCAAATACAGAGGTATAAAGCTTGAATACCCCCTTTTTTTAAATTTTATAGAGATAATATTTCAATTTTTTTTTGGGGTTGCTACTCTTTTTTATCCATGTATGATTTTTTCCCCATTCTCTATGCGATCTTGGTAAATCATAAATAGAGCAAAACATGTTCTCTTATTTGCATTTGCTCTCTATTGTGCGCTCTATGCGATCTTGACAAATCAAAAACAAAGAGAAAACTTGCATTTTCTTATTTCCATGAGCGCCTTTGTAGAAGGAGTGATTTATTCTTGAGATTCCCTTTCCTTAGTAGTGTATGTATTCCAAACCCCTTTCTTGCCTTTTGATACTCATTTTATGCATTGCAAGTCCCCTTTTCAAGTTTCAAGCACTTTATTCTTTCTTTTATTTCTTGTTGGGACTAATTCATTTGATTTTGATATGCATTTAGTGCATTAGGACTATGGGTGATCGCCTCGTAGCGAGGGGGCAGATCTCAAGCTAACCTTTGGATTTTAAAATTGGCCATTCATTATCCCACATGTATTTCTTTCTTTTATAACATTCTTTCTTTATTTTTATTTTTTTATAGCAGTTGCATCAACCTCGACATTCTATCCCTTGTTCTCATAGGAGGATGAACCACGAGCCTTTTTTATGTTCATGTAACAACCAGACCGAATTTCATTACACTACGAAAGGCCCGAGGATGGAAAGTGTTAAGTATGGGGGGACGGTATGTTTCCCTTATCAAAACCTCCCAATAGTACCCCTATTCCCCAAGAGTGACAACGTGGGACTAGGATACTAAAGATGGAAACCAAGGTGAAACAAGGCAAAGAGAATAACTTTTGAGTTTATGATTCATTATCCAACTTCAACCCATGATCCTCACTCACATGCCAAATGCATTAAATATGACACTTTATATGAAACAAGGACTAATGTACCGCATAATGTGCTAGACCACCATATTCCAATGAACCATGTTGATTCGGTGTGACAAGCTATGCTAATGAGGAATGAGGCATCTAGGGGGATAGTAGTTGTAGAGACTGTTGATCATCATCATTGGCAACATGTCTTCATTGTGCACCATGGAGACATGATCTCCTCTATTTAACCCTAGGTGAGAGAGGGGGTAACAAGAACTATGTCGTAAATCCTCACTGCCTTATGTCCCTCTTTTCCTTATTTCATTCCACTTTTTGTGGAATTCATACCTATTCTTTGCTCAGTCCTCATAGTAACTAGCATTTTGAATGCATTTTCTAATGTCTAAGACTCCATGATTTTGATCTAATTCGTGTATGAACGTTGCAACCCACCAAGGAATTGGTTCACCATTATCTTCACATGTTAGATATACTTAACATGTTTAAGAAGTTCTATGAATTTTTTCTCAAACTAATCCATAGGCATCTACCCCTACATGAGGTCATAAAAATCATTGGTTTTTTTTCTCATAATAATAATGAAAATATATATATTTATGTTCAAATAGGTGATATTTTCCTTAATCCTCTTCATTTGTCTATGATGTTTCCACTACAAGTAAGACATATATATGAGATTGTAAATAACTATCATTTCTTTCATATTTATCGAATAATCATATTCATGAAAATATTCTCTACAATTCATCTCAAGGGATCTCCTTCTCTTGTGTAAGACCCAAAAAATAATGGTTTCATAAATGTAAGACGCAACATAATTAAAACCCAATACATGAATTTAGATAAATGTACATCTCGACAATTGTAATTTAATAACAAACAACTATAATATCTAGCAAGTGTTGTACATCTATATTAATCAACGAGCAACTAACTAATAAATGGTAATTAAAATTTAAAGAATATCAAGAGAAAGGGGTTGTAGGGATGCATGTAGAGATTATCAAAACTTACAGAAAAATAATACAACCAAAGAATAACTTCCACCAACAACAACCAATGACTCAACAACAAAAGAGATAAGTAACAAATTGGAGGGACAAACTCTAATCCCAACCAATCCTTCAATCAAATATTGAGAGTCCCTAAACCATCAATCACTAGGGATATACCAGCTAACAAGCTAACAATTTTTACCTCCCATCAAGACTACAAGTCTCTTATATCCATTTGAACAAAATCCTCCCCAAATACAAGGTGGAAAACAACTCAAGAAAATGACACCCCTTTCAATGCTCCTCCATCCTCCACATATCCCCAAATTTAGACACAAAAATGAAATTAAAATATTATTTATTGGCATGCACATCTCCACGTATCATTCTCATACAACTAGTTTGTTTTTTATATTCTCAAAAATCTTCTTTTATTGTGTGCTTCTATATTTAATTAAACTTCTTGAATGTATAATATGCAAAAAGCACATAAAAATCACGCCTCAAATCAAGTAAATCGTAGGGGTTTACTTTCTCCCTTATGCACCATCACCCAAAATCATACCATCCAATCCTCCTCCAAACCATCCCCTAGTCCTATGAATAGTCCCGCTATCCATGGCATGGGTCGTCTATTGCAATTAGTATAAGATTCACCCATCATGGTGTCATCGGGACTCAAAATTCCACATCACAGTTCGAGGGCGGGCGGGTGCGAATACAACTCTATCCATCTCCCCTACTTTCATTATTAGGCTCTATGGCATGTTGACCTATACTGGGCTCTTTGGCCCTAGGCCTCATATGGAGGGTAACAAACATGTGGTAAGTATGGTGACCCCCAAGCATTTCGAAAGGATGGCATAAAATCCCTCCACAACTCCAACTAGGCACTCAACCCTAGGCATCAAAAGTCCATCACACTCCATAGGCAAGTATAACTCTAGCCCTCTTCTCATAGTTTCAATATTCAAATAGGTTAGGGAACCATTGGTATAGCATTATTGATTGAGTTTGTCCACAACACAAAGTGTTTCTATTAATTGGGCGCCCATAAAGTCTTTCTATTAACTAATGAGTTATTTCCAATAAATATTTTGGCTTGTTAGTAGTTTTGAGGTATAAATATTTCCTTTCATTAATGGATTTTACCTATCAACAAGACATTTCAACATCAATTTTCCCAACACTTTCAAGACCTCAAATAACTAACTACATTGTTGGGCTATTTGTTTGAATCATGTGATCCAAACTAAAATGTTGTGTGTAGAGCCACAACCACATGTGAAGCACTTTTCAAAAATAGAATTAAAAGAATTTAATTCCCATCACATAATCAACACAAAAACATCAAGACGTACTTATCTTAGTAGAATTCTAAACACAGAAAAAGATATCCAAAGAGAAATTTCCATCCAACCATATGCATTCTAATTGAATGGCACCCTAAGTTGGGTTATATAAGATGACAAAGGCAAGGTTTCCTACATGGTTACTTGTAGAAATCTCCAAAAGATATGTACCCAAAGACTAAGCAAAACATGGAAATGACCATGACACAAGCACAATTGTCTACTAGCCTACTTTCCAATACGAGTTATAAGATGAACCCTCGTCTAGGTCTTGCATTAGTACAAGGAACCCTTTTCAATATTTCATCATGGGTACCAGGAAACCCTCTACCAATCCTACCCACTAGTACGATTATTTCCTCTACTAGTCTATTCATTGGCATGAGAAACCAAATGTTTCCCTATGAGTAATATGGGTCCCATCTTCAATAGTTGTCACAATTCTATCCCTTTTGTTATTTGGTCTAGGTTAGCTCCACAATGATCAACTTGACATGGGGTTTCAACCTTAATTTAGTAAGATTTACCTTGTCCACCTCCACCTCCCTTAACTAGCATGACACTTGAATGAACATATAAATACAATGTCAACCAAAATAAACCCTTTAAGGCCTCAAGTGGGGATACATATAAATGATAGGGAGTACACAAAGGAATTTATGTCTATGAAATGAGGATATTACTTGAGGTTTCACTTTCTCATGCCATATCTTACCTATTATTTGGGATAACTTGGGAGAGTGTCACTTGTCATATCATAGCCCTCCTTTCTCTGTCCAGGCAACCTTTTTCATATTTTATACTAGCTTTCTTTTGGGGATTACATCATGTCTCACAATCAACTTAGGAAAAGATAAATAACCTTCAATAAGTTAATTATGTTTACTAGTAGGATCTTAGCCTTGACCTTCCACAAGGGTATTACAAGGTCATACAACTTGACTTCATATGTAGATTATATACAATGCAAGAGGTCATACAACTCGACTCCATATGTAGATTATATTTAATGCAAGGTGCCTTTCATAAGACATAGCACCATAGAGAAATATTTATGCACACCATATTTACACCATGCTCCATGTACAAAATGGGCAATCACACCTCCCTTGCATGATCATAGGAAAGTTGGGTTGAAAGAACTTACAACTCCCACTTGTGATATCCAAAGAAAGTTATGGGGTTGAAAAGACCCATAATATGGGGTTGAAAGGACCCATAATGAACTATTATGGGATCATAACAAAAATACAATGTTGAAATGACCTTCAAATTTGCTTTTGAGATGACAAGAGTGACATGGGGTTAAGAGGACTTACATCTTTCCCCTTGTAGGACCAAAAGGTAACTTGTGTTAATCTAGGCTACAACCCCAAGGTTGCAAAGAGATCATAGAGAGATGTATATTATGACACAAAGTCAAGGGATGGTTCCAACATCCCAACATTAAGGTTGCAAGGTTGCTGACAAGACAAACCCGTGAGAGTAAATGAAATCATAATATAAATATGCAGGAGTGGTAGAAGCCCCATAACACAAGCTTGTGGCGCTCACTATGATAGCAATCTAAAGTTGCAAAAGAGGAACCTGCAACTTGTGTTGTAATAGAAATTCATGTTGAAAAATTAGAAGACCAACAACTCAACAATATGAGGGCATAGTACTTGAGATGTTAGCTTGTAACTTGAGTTATTCAACTGTAGTAAAGCACAAGGCCACATTGAAATATATGAAACACTCGAGGATTAATTGCAGGAAGGATGTCAATAATTGAAGCATTCAACCTTTGAACTTTTATATTTATTTAGATTGCAATCCAACAATAGAATTGTTGTATGCATGTGTGTGAAAGAAAGAATGCATGTGCGAGAGAGACAGGGGGGAGAGAGGAGGGAGAAGTATAAATGTTATGGTTTTTTGTAATACATGCTTTTTTGAAATTAAAGTTTTGTAAACAAAGAATTCTTTTAATGTTTTGTGTATGTGCATTATGTCATTTTTTATTCCTTTTATATTGTCTACATTCTAGTTCTTTAAATTAAGAGAGAAGTTATCATGCATCAATAATCTTACTTGAGTTATCTTTTTAGTTTTATCAAGTTTCCGAGTTAAGACTTCATTTTGGATAAGTTGTCGCCGAAGTCTGAATTGTGTGACTTTGGCTGGCACCTTAAATCTTGGTGCAAATAGAGATTTAATCAAATGAATTCCTCAGGTTGGTGGTGAATAACAAATAACTGAAATGGACACATCTTATTAATGTTTCTTACAAATTTATTTCAATCCCTGGCTCTATGACTTTAAAATTATTTGAAGGACAGCACAATTCAAGTTTGCTAATACTGCGACTCCCATTCCAAATGCAGTGGATGGTAGATGTGCATGAGATTCTGGTTTGGTGCCATGTTTGTTCAATTTCCATCAACAACAAGGTTATAAACGCCAATGGAGGAGGGTTGGATTTGTGGCAAAAATAATCAACTTTTTGAATGATTATTGCTTCAGTTAAAGGCCTAGATATTGGTGTCACAAAATGTTTATAGAAATATCTGTGGAGTCAAAGAGTCCTTGGATCAGCTGTAATGTGATGTGGATAAAGAGGGCTAGAAACTAATAATTATAATGGAGAAAGGAGCTATTGTTGGACTCTTGATTCTTTACTCGGCATTATTAATCAAAAATGCTGGAAGTGTAGCAAATGTTTATAGCAATATCTGCCTCAATTTTCTAGGTGGATTCAAAGCTCTGTTCTAACAAGGATAATGTGGCAAAGTTACTCCATTAACTCGAAGATCTCAACAACATAGACTCTTGTATTCTTAATATGGAGCACAAAGTACCACATGCACATATAATATTCATACATTAGAATATCAACATTAAGTCTACAAGGCAACACTTGTGTGTTTGTGTGTGTGCAGGTGTGCACTTATGTGTGTGGGCATTTTGAACCTCTTAACCAAAAGCCAACTTCCAAACCGTATCTTGTTTAGTATTTATCCCCATTAAAAGTACCACCTATTAAAATTGGTCAGCTTAACAGACAATTCACCAAAAGCCACCTTCCAAAACCATATCTCGTTTGCTATTTATCCCCATTAAAAGTACCACCTATTAAAATTCATCGGCTCAACAGACAATTCACCATGGAACAGGCAGAAATAATTTTAGGATGGTATAGAAAACGACAACAGCATAGGATAAACTAAGTACTCAAAAGGTACTGCAACTATAAAATAATTACAAAATAACACTAATGTAGTTTTCTAAGTACAACAATTTTCCACAGATCAAATCCTAGTTTATATTTGTGTAACCAAATATCTATCACATAGAGCCTACATATATATAGTAAAAATGGCAAGGAATAACAGAAAACATTATGTTGAAAGTAGATCATCGTCTATTGCTTGAAGCACGAGTTACCATCTAGTAGGTGCATACGCACTAGTTGAATTTTTATAAAAATTGCTAAAACATATTGCTAAAAATTGATAAAAAACATGCAAAAATATTAAACATTGATGGATAAGCTTTATAATTTATACTAATTTGAGGAAAATATTTTCATTATATTGAGGGATCTGTCAACATTGAAACTTCAGCATTGTAAACAATTCACAGTTTTGGTCTTTGAAGTATGAATATGAAGGAAATGAATAAACATCTAAAATGCTGGCTTGCATTACTGTTGGTTGGCACCTGCACCTCACAAATGAGTCTTCCTAAACATACAAGGCCAGCAGAAGCGAGAACATTATGGAATGCTGATAATCTTAGTTACAGATCACTTATGCCCTGAACCAGTTCTAGTTTTTTGACATCATGTTGCATTTATCTTTCTACAAATGCAACCCAGCAAAATAATGCAACATAAAGGCAGTTGCAATTAGCCAGGCCCAACTGTTTCTTCTGGAGCTCCAAACTGCTAACATAGCAATTATCAATTTGCAGAATGGAATGAAGAATCTTGGAGCCTCCTCAAAGAAACTGCAGCTTTTGCTCCAATATAAGCATTATTTTTGACCAATGCAATATCTGCAATTGTTAATAAAAACAATATCTACAGTTTCAAGAGACATGACATGCACATTGATGCTAAGACGTTCATGGAGACACCCTACTACTTTCTCTTTCTTGGGCTCAAAAACCATAAAAATCATAGTGAAGAAAAGCATGCTAAAGAAAAAATGCAATGCACTTGCACACAAATACTAGAATTGCAAGAAACAAATCTGCAACAGAGCACTAACACAAGGAAAAAGATACTTGCAGCCAGTGAGGCTCCCCCAGTCAGCTCATTTACTCGCGCAAGAATGTAAGGGGTCGCAGCATTACCGGTAATATTCTTCTCCCTGGCAAATTCAAAAGGCAAGTAAAAAAAACTAATAGTGGCATTTATCAAAAATAAATAATATAAGTTACCTCTTATTTGATTGCAACAGAGAGAACAAACTAATACAATGGAAAACAATGAACATACACAGTTTCTTTAACAGCAGTCTGTATGGAAGACTCTATTAAATTCCCAGCAGCTTCACTGGCCTCTGGAACTGGTACTGCAATTATTAGTCCACTTCCAAGGCCCAGTTTAACATTTGAATCTGAGAAGATAAATACATCTGGTTACAAGATAATATTGAAAGAAATAAAACATTCAAAGCTCACCATCTGTTGTGCAATAACTAATAGAGAGATTTTCTACCAACCAATTAGTTTAGCACACTCCTCTGGAGTACTGACACGACAAGGTGCCTGCATGTTCCATACCAGAAAAATATTTCAAACTTAAAGTTGTATATAAATATATTAGTTCTTCGCAGCTTTTGTATTATGATCATTCATAGGACAAAACAGAAATAAGCCAGTTGCAGAAGATTTCAACAAAGAATATAATTGCATTAAAGGAAAGTCAAAGCCAAACAAAGAGATTCTCAGTCATATGAAACATTCATGGGAAGACCTTTTCCAGGAGAATTTGCATGACAAAATAAAATTGCTGTTTAAAAAACATATTGAATTAATATAATACAATAAATTTGATAACTTGGTCATGTCTTTTCTCCAATCAATTGATAGCTAGCTGGTGAAAGCATGTGTCAGAGAACTTTGTTTTCACAATGTAACTAGAGCATGGTTTCAGAAGCAAATTGGGGGAAGAAGTAGCAAATTCTCATGAATCTTTGGTCCTAGGATATAGGGTTTCCACATAATTAAGGTTTTCATATATGTGGCAAATTATTAATTATTAACTATGGTGGCAAATTTTGAAATTGCAAAGATAGGCTAATAACTTGAACATAATACTGTAACATTCTAAGGATTGTGTAGGGTTGTTTCCAGGTTTCTAAGTAATATTAGATGTTATTCTATTTTCTTATTTGATTTAGCCTAGTTTGCAGTGTGGCATTTGCCAATATCATCAATAGTTGAAAAGATCCTTCGCAAGATTTGTCCTAGACTATCTTCCTTGTTACTCCCTCACACCTAGGGGTAACTAGACGAGATTTTTTCTCCCGTGATCCACATCACAGCCAGTAGTTCCACAGATGATGTCCATGGTTCTCCACAGACAGATGGCTGATGATGCTTCCCACATGTTTCTCAGCTCACTCTCATTCGATGACTACAATGCTTGACATACAGAAGGTAACTTGTTCAATACTTCATATTAAATGATTAATGCCTTATGTACTTGTCATGAAAGTAGTGATCATCGATTGAGTCGAATACTGGATCATGAAGCTCTAAATTTGTGCATTTTTCCTTGTTTCACCTTGGTGGTCATCATCCCCTCCTAGATAAGTGTTGTAACTCTTGGGTAGAGTTGTACTACTGGAGGGATTTGATAGGGGTAGCATGTCCATATCCCAATCCATACATAACATTCTCCATCTTTCCCAATCTCCGTTGTCCCTGCTTTTGGGTTGGTGGTCATATGTCACACATATAGGTTCATGCTTCATAATGCCATGAGAAGAGGTTCTTGAATGCCCGAGGTTGATGCAATTATATATATAAAAAAAAAGAAAAAGAGCAAAATGCTAAAATCAAAATGCAACACAAAGAAAAAAAATGATCAAAAACCAAAGAAAAGCAGAGCATGAACAATACCCCCTAACTATGAGGCCATCACCCCAAGTCCTATGCAATGAATGCATATCGAAAAAAGGACTAAATGAAAGTCAAAAGCCAAAAAAGGTTAAATGAATAAAGAAAAAGGCAAATAGGGGTTTGGAAAGACATAGTGCCGAGGAAAGGGCAACTCATTGCATAAGTCCTCCTTCATTACAAAGGCGCTTATGTGGATGAATATCTTACATAACCTCACATGACTATGCATGCCACTCATGAAGTTAAAGTCCACACCATACATCATCACACATGCTCCTTGATGGGTTTCCTGGGAAATACTTCTCCTAGGTACTTGCACATGTAATAGGGGAAAATGATAACCCTCCCATACCTATACTTGGAAAATTGTACAAATTATATGAGTTATTATGAAGTTTGAAGATGATGCTTAATGTGATCTACCTAATGGGACTTACATTTGACATGAATCACTTCTTATGTTGCATTTGAACTTGTGTACATGCCCCCAGATTGATGGTCACATTGGGTCACTTGAGTGTTGATGATTGTTGCTTCATGAGACATTCTCCAATTCGTTCTCCTCTCGACTGAGTTGAGACAATCTGTGAGAAAGCCCATGTGATGGGTGTGTCATACTCCTCTAGACTGAGTTGAGATGATGTGTGTGGTCTCTTGTCGTGCTCCTCTGGACTAAGTTGAGATGACTTGAGATGGTCTCCTGTCGGACTCCTATCGACTTAGTTGAGTCGACTTGAGATGGCTCTCCAAATGGTACTCCTATGGACTTGAGTTGATCTATTGAGAGTGACGTCCCTATGGCTAAGCACAGGTGGACGTGTCCCTAGTGGCTGAAAACTAGAGGATGTGAGAGATCCTTGCTATATTGTCTAAGAGTAAGATTTATTGTGTAACCCTAATTTTGTATTGTGAAGGATACAAGTCGGCCCCACCATGTAAAGATAATTAATATTGAGTAAATATTAATTATATTCTTGAGTTATAGAAGTCGGCCCTATTGTGCCAATAGACACATCCATTTGATGTGCTAGGTCATGTATAAATAAGAGTTGATCCCCATTGTGGATCACTCACTATCATCTCTCTCATTCACTCAACGCATGGTCTGAAATTGGAGGACTAAAGTGCACACTTGTCTTAGGCGCTTGTTTTCTCAGTCATAGAAGCACCCTCTTGTGTGCTCTAGGGTTTATGGTGTGGATGATCTTCTCTTGGAAATATAGCAAAGGATTGTTGGGTTTTTCCCTTGATAGAGAAGGGTTTTCCCAAGATAATTTCTGGTGTCTTGTGCATGGTTATTCTTCTTGTGATCTTGGTTTACTACAACTAGTGTATTGTTGCTGCAGTGTTTATTGTTCAAGTTCATGCTAAACATAAATAAAATACTACATGCTTGAGTAATCATTAAAATTTAACATTGAGCTCCTCTTTGGACGATGTACTTTGCATAGATACGACATGGATATGAGCTTTGGTCCTTTGGAGGACATTGAGGAGGTCATTTTACACACTTGATGGAAGTCATCTCACACTTTACGGAGGACTTTGGGCTTTCCTTGAGGAAATCACACTTTTGAGATGACCTAGCACCTTGTGAGAGGAGGAGGCACCTTTTTGAGGGGGCGTTGCACCTTTTGAAGATGGCTTTACACTTGAAGGATGAAACATTGCACCCTTTGGAAGGAACGTTTCACCTTGGAGCCCTTACACATGCCTCTTCACACCTAGTTGAGTGAGTCATCCACCTTGGGAGACCACACGTGTGAGCTTCAGGATGCATTTATGGTGGACGTCTTAGAATTTTTAACATTTTCCTTCATCTTGGGAGCATCCTTGGGGGTCTTGTTGACCTATCCACTCTTGTATCATGGATTTTTTATGTATTATGGCCTTATCTGTAGGGTTTGTAAATAAATAAAGGCATCATTATATTTTCTTAGGGCTTAATCTAGGAAAATATTGATATTTTAATGAGAAGGGTGCTAGATCACTCAAATAAAAAAGCACTTCTCATTTGTAACTCATTGCTAGAACTCGTGGAGAACAACTACTTGTCTACTTTTCTTCTTCTATATTTTCTATGGATGGATAACTAGAGTGACTTCTTGAGGACATGTCTTGCGGATTGATTTTCAACTTTCATGGATGCTCTTAGCTAGGGTTTTATGGATGAAACAATTTCTTGAGTAAATGGTCTCACTTAATGTTGTTGGATTTTTTTATGGATGATTATAATTGTAATTGTACTTCTCTAGTGGTGGTGCTCTCTAGCAAGTGCACTGGTCTATCCGGAAATCGGGTCAATCTCTTCACTTAAGGTTCCTCAACAAGAGGGTTAGGGTTTCTGCAACTGCACCTGCTAGTAACCCTAGCAGCAGTGCTTTGGTGACTGCTCCTCCTAGAAACCCTAGCAGCAGTGCTTTGGTGACTGCTCCTGCTAGAAACCCTAGCGGCAGTTCTTTAACGAGCTTAATATCCTTATGGCTATGCTCCCTTCCAGCGGTTAGACTGAATGAAGGAGGTGTGGGCCCATAACCTGTTAGAATATGATGGATGTGCTCGTTTTACCATCGACAATATCACTATTGTCACCCAACCATAGGCTGAAGCCACCCTCCGAGCACCTTAACCTTGACAGAGAATCACTCTGGAAGCAAACCCTAGGCTAGATAGCCAAACAAAGGGTAGCGCACCTTTCCCCAAGGATAGC
>ML790514.1:226501-239034 GCA_009831015.1 Picea engelmannii | reverse complement strand
ACAGTTTGTGGAGTTATCTATTGTTGTATCTGATAGTTGGAGTTTAGACGAGTATTCACCATGGGTGCTAGTGGATGAGATTTTGGTCCAATCCTGGGGATTGACCAAAGCATATGATATTTTCTAGTCCTACAGTCAATTACAAATGTTTCTATTAGCTTTTCCCGATACTTTCATCATTGACAACAACATAGGGGGAGATAAACAATGGCAGGGGACATGGAGAGGTCGAGACCACCTGACAGGAGTGTCTTTATTGCATACAGCAGGATAGGGGTGGATCATCAGAGACAGACAATTGAGACCTTGGGCGTGATGGTGAGCATTTTAGGCCATGGGATAGCAGATATCTCAAAGGGTGACACAGATTCAGATTCTCATTGGGATGAGGATGGAGGACTTCCGACAGTTATCAGTATGACACATGAGCAGTTAGTGAGGATTGGAAGTGATGAACTTCCAATTTTTCCATGGGATCTGGGAGTCCATTTGGTTAGTGGGTTGTTTCATCTTATGATGGCCCAGGTTGCGCCAGAGAGCACCATACTTCACTCTTGGATGGTTTTGAGAGGGCTTGCAGGGACTTTTTCTATGTGGTGAGACAAGTTCTCCCTATTGATACTCATGATCGAGTATGGAGGTGGTTGGGCAGATGATGATTCCACAAAGATACCTTTACAAGTTCATCTTCTTGACAACAGGCCCAGTTTTCACAAGTATTTCAGCATGAGGATCCAGGAGTGGGGGAGCCAGTATGTATATTTTGAGGAGACAATCATGATCACAGTAGTGCAGCATCCATGTGACGATCCCTGCCAGAGGCTAACATGGGACCCTAGGATTACAGGGCCGGGCATTTCATTCACTGATGGAAATGAGTGGATCTTTGCAAGGGGAAGTCACTTTGACTTTCCAGTGAGCTTCACTATTGGGGGGAGCACGACACTTATTGGTGATTCGTTGAGGTCTTGTAGTACCTCACTATGGCAGCAACATGTTCAGTTGGTGGAGGTCGTGTTGAGGTTGGTACAGTCTTGGAGGACAGACTCATTTCGGGTTGAGACTGTGTGTTATTTGTAGGAGACTCATGGTAGTGATATGTTACAGGACTATATTTCACGAGGCATTGCAGTTCACATTCGAATATGGGATCCAGGGATTGGAGTGCTTGGTAGTTCTGCAATTGATGGAGTTGAGTTTCAAGTAGAGTGGTTGCTCGGGGAATTGACTGAGATTCTCTATCCATTGCATCAGGAGCATGTGGGTGTCATGCGTGGTGAGCACTTAGAGAGGCCACATCTTGAGGGGAGTCTACCTTGTGTCACATAGGTGGATATGGGACCTCAGTATCATATGTAGTTGGATTCAGTTATTGCTTGAGGACAAGCAATATTCCGGCAGGGAGGACTGTAATGTCCCCATTTTGGGACATTATAACATTATAGAGTGTTATGCCTTCTAGAGTATCCAAATAGGGGTGACAGAGAGTTCGGGAGATATTGAGGGGTTTTATTGGGCCCGACTTGCATCGCTCATCATCAGAATCCATTTTGCACAGCTTGGCTTTGGTTCCGTTGCATTCCGACGATTTCCATAATTTTGAGTTATTATGGGTCATATCTTAATTAAATTCACTAAGAAGGTCATAATGGGCATATTACTTGGAGAAACCTCTTAGTGTAGTAGCTCATTGGAATCGGGAGGAAGAGCATTACAGGATAAGATGATGAGAAGTGACTTTCAGTGGCTGGAGAAGCCATCAGGATGGATAAATCACATTTTAGAGGTAAAATGGTTAATTAATTAATTAATTAAGTGATTTAATCAAGGAATAATAAAATAAAGTAAAAGTCACTTGGAGGGAAAAGGTCAACAACGAATTAGGGTTTCGGGAAGCTATAAAGGAAGGCTAAAGAAACCTAATTCATTATGCTATGTTATGATTTGATGTTGAGGTATTTGCAGAGGAGGAGGAAATCAACCCCCTTGTTGTTTTGTGGATTTATGGAGGAAACCACCACCCTTGATCAATTTCAGTGTTGAGAGACACACCCGAGCCTATCGGAGATACCATCCAGGTATTTCACCATGCATTACAGCATCCAGTGTAGTGATTGCGCAGCTCAGCCAGTGAGGGTGCAAGTGATTGAGAGAGAGTTTGTGCGGCCATTTGAGACAGTTTCAGATCTAGCCGATTCCTTCCAACCCATTAGAGAGTTAGCCAAGGCGCACCTATTGAGCCACCTGTTGTCGGTTTCCAACGGTGGAATCTTCCGGAAAGCGAAAAACAGTCATTTAGGGCACAACTCTTGTGGAATCACATTTGGGGTTTCAGGGGACATTCTGGGGCAGATCTAAGGAATCCCTTCCAACCCATTACAGAGGAGACCAGGACGATCGTTTTGAGCTATGCATCGTCAGATTCCACCGGTGGAATCTCTAGGGCGCACTCATTGAGCCCAGGAGGTGCGCAAACCCCCAGGGGGTGACATCCGGAGCAATGGTGTATATGTCGTGTCAGGGAAAGTGTCGGTGAGGGTCCGGAATGTAACTTCTCGGCGACATCAGTGGAAAATGTCGAAATATGTCAGAAAATGTCGCAAGACCTCAAAAAAATACAAAAACACTCATTGTTTTCAATTTTTTAAACTTGTAAAGCAACAACAACATCAAATAAACACTTAGCTACATAAATATGAAAGTACAACCAATAAATAAGATGCATAAGATGTCAAGTGGTCACATATCGTTACTAAACTGAAAATTCTGAAACATGTTCCTGATAGGATGATAGTAGATACAAAATCGCATCAAATGATCAAAATAAATGTATCTCATGAGATGAATCATCATGAGGCATCTAGATACTAAATAGTACATGATAAAATGAAAATGATAGATCATAGGAATCCAAAATTCAAATCATTGATTCCCTCTCTGTCGTGATGCTGCTGCTCTAGCCCTTTTACGGGTAATGGGCACCAATTTTCCTTTGGAAGCAGTAAGTGGTCGTGGAGGTACTCTAGATGAGCTTGGAGTGGAAGCTCCAGCAACTCTAGATGCTACATCTGAGGTGGTAAGTGATGGGGACGAGGTGGAAGGAAAAGTGTGTTGCCTCCCAGTCCCAACGGACCCAAGTCCAACTCCAGGTATAGCTCTCTGTGGAGATGGTGGTGGCATTGGATCCACTGGAAGTCCAATCTCCTCCTCAGCCTCTGTATCCACTGGAAGTGGAACATCATCCTCCTCCTCCTCCTCCTCCGTTGCCCCCTCCTCCCTCAAATCATTTGCATGCTCAACTTCCATTCAAAAACAACAAGAAGCGACACATTGCAAACCCTAGCCTAACTCTAAAAATTTAAAAAACAAAGTTCAAATCTTCAAGTTCAAACTTCAAACAAATAAAAGAAAAACATTTTTTATCATACTTGGAAATCTTGATCTCTCCGCTGGCGCTAATGGAAGCAAGATCGTTGGATTTCTCCTCCTTGGATAGATGCACAATGGATTTCCTCACACCTCTCTAGCTCTCTCACACTTCACAAATGAAATAATGACCCAAAAAAGGCACCCGCGGCCTCTAAAACCCAACTCATGAGCATTTTACCCGCAAAAAAACTCAGCAGGCCGACGTATTGGAAAATGTCGGGACACATTGGAAAAATGTCGGGACACAATGAAAGTGTCGGGACACTTTCAAAGTGTAGGATATGTCGCGAAATTTTCGGGGGAAAGTTTCGGCCAGGGGAAAATGTCGGCAACATATCCGACATATCTGATATTTCGGAGATATATTCAACAATGATCCAGAGCTTCAGAGGTCGAATCTTCAGTCCGACAGTCATCAAGATCAGTTTAGAGGCCAGGGCGCATCTTTTGAGATAGTTTCCAGCTCATTCCGATAGGTATCGCCATCAGGGCGAGTTTTCCGGATTCTACAACAATTACCGCGAGTTGCCAAACTGCTTTTTGCCAATCTATATGTGCATGCGCAGACCAACACCTGTTCTTTTGGTCACAGGTCTTTCTTATCTATTATTTTGTATTCCAGTGACGATCCATGAGATCTAACTGACGATTATAATATCTGCTTCCAGTCTTTATTGTATTTCCTGCTTTTTCCAGCATTATATATATATATATATATATATATATATATATATATATATATTCAGTGAGTTGTGTTGTCCTTATTTCGCATGCATTGTTTTATATTGCTAAACACATAATAAACTGGAACACACATGCAAAAACAACCGAGCATCTTCACACAGTTACTCAAACGCAGTCAGAAACCCCCAGAGTATCAGATTCAGTAGTCAAACCGTAGTTCAGCAATAGATATCCAGATCAGCTGGATTAGGGATATTACATACATAAGGTAATGGGCCACTACACCAACTCAGGTGCTAAACCACTCCTACAAGGAGGAAAATCAAACACTATAATTGTTGTTACAAATAAAATTGAATCAATATTTTTTCAACCAAATCAAATCAAAAGAGAAAAACAATTCAAGACGTAATTAGGTAAGGCAAATTCAAAACCTTTTTCCAACAAAAATCACTCTTTCAAACAAACAATCAAATTCAAACCCAATTCCCTTCCCTTGTGATTGCCAAATGATATATTTTTACATCAACGAGTCAAACAATGATTTTCAACTTGATGAACATGTTAACCAACAAACACAGTGATCACAACTTTCTTTTCAAATGAAGGATCAATTTCAGCCTAAACCTCAATAGACATTATTGGATCCCTTCCTCAATAGGGTTTGCAATAAGATCTCCTGAAGATCCCATTATTACTAGGTTGACCTTATAAAGTTATGTTAGATTTCGCATCTCTTAGCATTAATAACTCTCTTATCAACCACACAAGAGGAGTTCAAGTGACAATTTGTTTCCCAATTCAGTAGTCAATGCTCTTTCTTAATTGTTTTGTCGCATTGTCACAATTTTAGAAAACTTGATAACTTTTAGACAGATGTCAAATTCCTAAACCTATATTATAGTTTTTCAGTGTGTCCATACTCTTATTGTAAAGCTTCTTCAATGATTTGCATTTGAACTTCATCGTTCTTTCCCTTGCCAAACTCAAAAGCTGTAGAGTAAATCAAAATGAAGAACTAACCCATAACCATTGGTCCACATAAGCATGTGTGTGTTGGCCTAGGTTCAAATGTGCCATTATGTGTAAAGTGACTGTGGTACAAACTTCAAAGCATAAAGTGTCCAAGTGACTGTAAGGTAATGGAAGTAATACTGTGTGTGAGAGTGTTACAAGTGAGCATATAATTATGTCGGATGGTTACCTGTCAAAGGTAACCACCTGAATGACATAGCCTATGTATAAAATTATAAATACATATTACAATGAATGGGAATGGCTGGCATGCTTCCCTTTTCTTCTATGTTCCTCTTGTGTATATTATTGTTTTCTTATTTCAATATACCTCTGGAATATATGTTGACAAAGCCAACACCATTTGTACAGGAGTTGTTTGACAGCTCAAACTCACAGTCTTGTTAAATAAGTGTTGAACCCATGAGCATTTACTTTGTTTGCAAGGAGAAATTAAGTTCAGAATGTTAAATTTATAATTATGCATGAAAGGAGGGATGAGATAAGTAATTATCCTATGGAAAGAAAAAATTTAAATTGAAATCCCTTCAAAGTATACCAGGTATTCAAGAGTTCTTGGAATGTCCAATATTGACTTGACACCAGCACAGACAACAGCCACTGGAGTTCTTCCAAGCTCAGTTAAATCAGAGGAAACATCCATTGCTGCAATAAGGAAAGAAACAACAGGATAAGGTAATGATGATTTAGCTGGAAAGGATCACTCTGCATATTCTAACATGTCAAAAGTGATGGAATAAAGTAGTTGTAATTTAAAATAAACTAGTCATATATTAAACAATGGCCATCAAGATTGCAAAATATTACCAGTAGATAAGATAAGATAATTTTATTAATGTCCGACTAATGACCAAATGTTTGATGATTTCTTATAACAATATCATGCAAATAAAAGATCTTCATCCCATGAAAGAAGAGCAAGCAAGATGACGAAGATTGTGGAGCTCCATTTCCATTCATTCAAATCAAACACTTGTACCATCTTTTTTAATGCAAAATAAGAGGAGATTGAATGTTCAATATGAAAACCATTGATCAAGATCACTTTTCTTTCCTCAAAAATTGTAATATTTTAAATTTCATTATTCATAGTTTAAAACTTTAACATGCATCAAGGAAATGTCTGGCCTACACCATAAAATTGAAACATACTTGTGGCACTCAGTATTCTCCCAAGAGAGGATTCTCAACAAATCATAGCTTAGAAGACCCATCACAATTCAACAGATTCTGAATGACAAGTCCATTAGAGTATCGATTCATCTTGGACTGCTGTGTCAGTCTTGTCAATAGCCTAAAGTTATCTTTATAATTTATAGCTAGAACAATTTTTCCATAGATAGACCTGACATATTATAAGGGACTGCTGTAGATATTTTCCAACTTAGAGAAAACTGTGATTCCTTTCTTATGGATTTTTAAAATGGCTTTCCTTGCCCATATTCAAAACAATATCAAATAATCACAAAAGACCTTTTGCATCAATGGAGCAAGTGCTCTAAAACATGTGTCCAATGTAACACGTAACATCACCGCCATTTCAAAAATCATTTTCAAATAACACATTGAGACTGTCTTTGTCATTGATTTCATCAACCCTGCCATTGGGTGAATTATGCTGCCTTGAGCTTCTCAAATCTTATACATTCATTGCATTCTTGGTCATCTTATTGAGGTGCTAGGTCTTGGAGATGCTATCCTTGGGGAGGATCTTCTCTGTATGGTATATGTACCGGTAATATCTTGGACTGAATTCTTCTATAAGAAAGGTTGTTGGGTTTCCCAGGAAAAACTCTTGTGTTCTTGTCTCGTGTTCTTGTGTCTACGGTGCATGGTTAATATTTCTAGATCTTGTTATTTCCACTACAGTATTATAGTTGAGATTTTCAGTGTATAGTTATTCTATGATAATTGTTGTATGAAAGTGAATATTGTTATTAAATCATAAGGAAATAACTATCAGATCTGAGAATCAGAAAAATCAACAGACTCCACTTGAGGGAAGTTCCCTTTCCTTTTCTTTCCTTGATGAGCTAAGGCTCAACTGGCGACTCCACCGTCCCAGAATCCTTCTTCTAGAAAGACCCTTTCCCCCTGGAAGATTCAAACCTTCCAAAACTTACCAAAGAAGGCCTCCTCTCCACTCCCCGGTTGTCAAACAATTTTTTCATAGTAATCTCCCACTTGCACCAATGGCTCGTCCTTGGGAAAAGGGCCTCTAAAATCCCTTGAACATGGCGGCCATCACTCGATATCCCAATACCATGCCTAAAGAAATCAACAAATGGTTGCCAAATTTTGTTGGGAACAAAGTAATCACCACAGAACAACACCTACATGCCATCAATCGAGACATGCAAAATGAAGGAGTGGAACATGAAGATGTTGCAATGAAGTTGCTAGCAACATCTCTCACTGAAGATGCTCAAAGGTGGTTTGACGGTTTACCAGATAATCACCTCACTGCATATGAAGACTTCGCTAAGTTGTTCAAAAGCAGTTGGTCACTGAAGAAAGATAGTGGAATGCTAATGAATCAGTTCAACCAGATAAAGAAAAAGGAGAACGAGATAGTGAGTGAGTTTTATACCAGATTTGATAAACTACACAGCCAAATCCCCCAAGATTTGCGCCCTACCGCAGCAGTTGCTCGTCTTCTTTATGTCAATGCCTTTGAAGGGAAATTTGGTTTCATCCTAAGGGACAAGAAACCTCGCACCTTGGCAAAAGCCAAAGAATGCAATGCAGACATTAAGGAGAATCTTTTGTGCTCCAAGTTCAATCATTTTTAATATCCTCGTGCCAAAGCAAAACCAAAAGAAAAAACAACTACAAAC
Source organism: Picea engelmannii (assembly GCA_009831015.1). NCBI lineage: Eukaryota > Viridiplantae > Streptophyta > Pinopsida > Pinales > Pinaceae > Picea > Picea engelmannii. Next base: position 231,049 of record ML790514.1, on the reverse strand, counting down.
AGTGCACCGGATCTAATTGCTCTCATATAGCTCAGAAGCTTGATCAAAGGAATACTCAGTTTGTCCAGACTCAAAATCAAGTTATGAGTCGATTGACAACTTTGGAAAGGAATCAATCTGCTCCCAAGCATCCATTCGTTAGGAAAGAACCCACGGGTTGGAAGGCAAAGCCTCAACAAGAGGCAAAGGCTCCTAACACACTGAACCCTGATGGGATGGTGAACTTGGAGGAATGACCATGGTGTTCTCCTTGCCAAGAACCTATTCGGAGGAAGAATGTCCAAAACGAGAAGAAGACTCTCATGACAATATCAACTTCATGGATACAATTTTTTCCTTTCAGGATGATGATGATGATAGACCCGTAGGTATTACACAAGAACAGATTGATGAAGCTCGAAGAAAGGGAGCCAAAGAAGGTCATCTCAGAGTGCTTAATCAATTGACTGAAGATCAGAGGAAAGAGTTAAAAAAGAGTGAAATCCCGACTTATGCAAGCAGGAATAAAATTCCTATCTTGCCTCCACAAACTTAAGAGGAGAAAAATGTTGATGATTGCAGCATCGTGTGACATTCTCCAGGTCGTTCTCCTCTGGACTCAGTTGAGTCGATCTGTGAGAGGGCCCATGTGATGGGTGTGTCGTTCTCCTCTGGACTGAGTTGAGACCATGTGTGCCCATGTGCTGGGTGTGCCCATGTGATGGGTGTGCGCAGACTCTAGACTAAGTTGTGATGACGTGTGGTCTCTTGTCTACTCCTCTGGACTGAGTTGAGATGACTTGAAATGGTCTCATGCCTTGTACTCCTCTGGACTAAGTTGAGTCGGCTTGAGATGGTCTCTTGCCTTGTACTCCTATGGACTTAGTTGAGTCGGCTTGAGATGGCTCTCCATATGGTACTCCTGTGGACTCAGTTGAGTGATCTGTTGAGTGTGTCGTCCATGTGGCTGAGCACAGGTGGACGTGTCCCTAGTGGTTGAGCACTAGTGGATGAGAGAGATCCTTGCTATTTGTCTAAGAGTAAGATTTACTTGTAACCCTAATTATGTTGTAAAGGGTACAAGTCAGCCCCACCATGTGAAAGATAATTATTATTGTGTAATGATTAATTATATTATTGAGTTAATGAGGTCGGCCCTATTGTGCCAATAGACACACCTTTTGTTGTGTCAGTTCTTGTATAAATAAGTGTGGATCCCCATTGTGGATCACACTCACTCACTTGTCTTCTCATTATTTCAGACCTACTCGTACAACTGAAGTGCGCACCTCTCATGGGTGCTAGTTTCTAGGTTTTGGTAAGCACCCTCTTGTGTGCTAAGGTCTATGGTGTGAGGGATCTTCTCTTGAGAATATAACAAAGGATTGTTGGGTTTTTTCCCTTGTTTGAGAAGGATTTTCCCGAGATACTTCTTGTGTTCTTGTGCATGGTTATTCTTCTTGTGATCTTGGTTACTGCAGCACTTGTGTATGGTATTGTTGCATTTTTTATGGTTCAAGTACATGCTAAATTGAAATAAACCACATGTGCATGAGCTCAACATCAAAATTCAACAAAAAACTCATCTCAGCCAACGAAGCAAGCTTCAGTTCAGTCAAAGCAAACTGCTCCACGGCCGGCGAAGGTGTTCCCACCACCCCCACCTCTAGTCCAAGAATTGCTTCCAAAACCAACTCAGACAGAAGAGATTAAGTTGAATATAGACGTCCCAACCATGATTGGGAAAATGAATATGACGGTCCCAGTGACAGAAATGTGCAAAATCCCTTCAGTTAGAAGAGAAGTGTTGAAGTTGTTGAAAGTGTCAGTTAAGGCAGAAGATCCTCTGATAATCTTGAACACCATGTACCTTGGATGGAAAAACGATCCCAACCCTCCCTTCTACCTTTCTTTGGGGATGAATAATACCCTTTTGCAAAATTGCATGCTAGACTTCGGGGCCTCAGCAAATGTGATGTCCTTAAAGGTTATGAAGCAGCTTGGCCTCAAGACAACTAGACCCTATGAAAATGTATGTGGCATCAATTCCAAGAAGGTCAAGGTTTATGGTCTCATAGAAGACGTTGACTTCTATCTGGTGGATTTTCCTCACATTAGCATCCTCATGAATATAGTGGTGATTGATGTTCCAGATGCCTGGGGCATGTTGTTATCAAGGAGTTGGGCCACCACTCTTGAAGGATTCCTTAGCATGGACCTCACTCATGCTTATATCCCCATGGAGGATGGTACCTTTGAAGTTCTCTACAACCGACGAGCGGCCAAGGAACATGTGATAGAGTGGGACCATCCTAACCACATCAACAAGAATGAGTTTGATGAAAGTCCACTGCCCATTGAATATGATCCTCACGATCTACCTTTAATGCAGGAGGATTCTATAGATACACTCCTTCCAAGAACACAGGAATATAAGGAGAAGTTAGCAAACTTTCAAGGGAAGGAACCATGGTCCGTAAAGATATTGAAGAAAGAAGTAGATAAAGGGGACAAAGGACGTGAGAAGACTATTAAAGATGCGGTCAACACAGAGCCGCCTTCGTACCCCTACATCGAAAATATACCTTATATCAACTACAGTGAAGGAAGTCTTGCATTCATGTGGGATAAGAGGAAGGGCAAGCCCAAATATGATCAGAAGAATAACAACTCTTGGCTTGGACCTTACATCATCAAGAAGAAGTCTGAGGATCAGAAGTACTACTTGTCATCCATGAACGGGAGAAAGATTCCATTACCAATGGATGGGTCTCTTCTCCGACCCTACATTCAAGGTACTTGACTTCTTCAGGGCCCAGGCCCCAACTAAGTAGGTAGGTCATCTTACTTTCTTGCATTTGTATCTTGATTGCTCATGATAGTTTAGTTGCATTTCATCTTTGATTTTCATTTTTCTCTACTTGCATTATTGATTTACATGTTTCTCTTTCATTATATTATATGAAAAATGCAAAAATTTCTTTTCTAAATTAGTTGTCATTTTTTAATTTTTTATCTTTGATTCTATGAGCAAACGGGGAATGAGCCACCCTAGATTTCACGATTTTATGTTTCAATGTAGGCACAGGTCTGACCAGAAGATGTTGATGTTCTCATGCACTCTACGATGAGTACATGTCCCCGAGTTGGAGCCACATGTTATCCCCAATTTCTAGGGATAACTAAGGAGATGATGTCTCGAGACCCTCAGGTTGCAGACATGGAGTACCGAGAGACAGATGACTAAGAGCGTCCAAATGCACAGATCGAGACCCACTTCACCACCATGCATCCTCGGTTCGTTATGATGGCATTCACCACATCATCTTGCTTCCGGAAGACAATGGGTCTTGCTCCATGAGATACAAGTCAGTTAATGTGGTAAGCATCACTTTAATACTAGAGGCCTTTGAATATGTTGCATTTAAAGTTGCTTTCGATTATAGAACGTTTGCTTGGAAATTATGCTCTTTGCTCTGTTTCAGCTTGGTGGTTGACATTGCACCCTAGTAAGTGGTCACCCTTGGGGATGGGTTTGCTACAAGGAGGTCCCCTTGACGAGTCATCATTCCATTCCTGATCATACTTATCATTTTTCACACTTCATCCTTTTCATCTCCTTATCTTTTGGGATTTTTGGGTGTACTGACCCAAGAAGGGATTGTACCTCATTTCATAGGAAGAAGGGGCTGAAGGCCCAGAGGGAATGTAGCTAGCAAAAGATAAAAGCCAAAACTATAACCTTCCAAATGCTCGCCCAAAGAGGTCTTGAGAACAATGAAATGTTTCTCCTAAAACATCAAAGACCTACAAAAGCAAATACACATATATAAAAATGGCCCACTTGTTAAGGGATCTACACAAGTGTGTTACAAGATTTTCTTTACCCCTATGGCACTCTATGTACCTCTCCCTTCAAGTGACACACTGGTACTACCCCCCAAGTTTTATGTTGCCCATCGGGAGTACCTAGTTGTTCTAGACTTTAATTAATTAATGGCAAATGAATGGGCTTGGAAAAAGGATGCATTGAAAATGAAGGTGCAACACACCCTCTACAAAGGCACCCATAAATGAGACAATATGAACCCTTGTATGTCATGAACCCCATGCCCAAAAGTCTTACTCCTCATCCACTTCATCTTTTCCACATGACTTAGAGATGGTCCACATAGGAAACACTCCTTGACGCAAGGAATGATTCACCCAATAGGTCACCTTGTCAACCCTCCCATACCGGGGTTACACCTTATCTCGTGGGAAGAAGGGGCTAAAGGCTCAGAAGGTAAAAGCAGCTGGTAAAAGATAAAAGCCATAAAAAATGAAACCTAGAGATGCCTCGCCCAGGGATCCCTGAGAAGGCAATAAAAAGCCTCTCAGCAAGAAATAAGAGGGACCCAAAGAAAAATAACAAAACAAGACCTAGCCAAGAGGATGGGGGGTCTCATCACGAGCTAGCCCATTATGTTCATGGATACCTAGCAATATGACATTGCCATTATCTGGTTACCACGCCAGGGCAGTGACCTTTGGTTGCATGGCCAAGGGAAAGGGGGTCTCATCACGAGC
>ML790514.1:197268-211436 GCA_009831015.1 Picea engelmannii | reverse complement strand
GATTTTCTTTTTGTAATTTTGAATTTTAAGTTGTAAAAAGACAAATAGGGAGTTCGTCCTCTCTAATTTGATGTTGACTTTTCAAAAAGTGGACAAAAGGGTTTTAGGTGACCTCATATAAATAGAGGTCACTCCTTTGTCATTTTATCATAACTCACTTGAAAATTACATATTACATGGCTGAAATTTTTGCCCTACTTGGGCATTTTGTTCTATCTCTCTCTTGAATGTCTTGTGGATGCCAGTACTTGTTTATTGGTGAAGGAAAGCTAGGCACTATATCTTGGATGCTTTGTTCTTGGAATGTTGGTGGAATATACTTGATAAAGAAGGGTTTCTACATATTATTCTTGGAATTGGTAAGGAATTTCTGCATTTATTGTTTGGTTTCTTCTTGCTTCAAGCATTAATTTATCTATGCCCTTGGAGGAGTATAAGGGCATACACCATCCATCAAGTCTACCTTGTTATCTTTGAATAAGCTATATTTTCACAAAGGTTGCTAGGAGGAGTAAAAGGGCTTACACCCTCTTAGATTTACCTTGCTAGTTTTGTTTTCTCTAGGGAGTAAAAGGGCTTACACCCTCCTAGATTTACTTTGCTAGTTTTGTTTTCTCTAGGGAGTAAACGGGCTTACACCCCTAGAGAAGTACCAAAACTAGTTCTTATGCAAGAGACTCCATTAACCCAATTGATAAGGCACTAATCTATTTGCATTGGAGATACAAAATCGTTGCATTGGTATACGTGAAATGTCGATATATTGCAATTGTCTAAGTTGGAATTGATTATATATGCTATAAGCTTTCTTGTGCCCTAGGGGTGTCTTGATGAGCCTAGTAATTCTATTTGTTGATACAAATTAATGCTACAGCCATTAGGGCTGCAGAAAAACCCTCATTTTACTCTTTACTCTCTAATCTACCCCTGAAATTTACTTATGAACCTAGATTATTGTTCTACTAGATATTGGCTATCATTTGGACAGTTCACATGTTGATTTCTATGGCAAGATCTTCCTGCTGTAGCAATCGTTTGCTACAACCACTTGGCTGTCATAATAACTTGCTGATAACACTTAATAAACAGCCCTAAGTATCATCAAAGTCTTGGCTAAATCATTGGAGGTTTAACTAGTCATTGCTAGCTTTATTTCCAACATCTTCTACTAGATTTTTTATGGTTAGAATTGCAGCAATTGACATTATTTGTTGCTGATTTATATATTTCCATACTGCTGTGTTTTGGGACAGCAAGGTTTCTTGCTTGATCCCCATTGGTTTAAAGCTTTTATCTCCATCATTTGTCTTGTTCTAGGCAAGGCTAACATCGTTTTGCAAGTACACAATACTTGGCAACCATTTGCCATCTACAAGACTCATTCTTAAGCCTTACTCCTTCTCCAATCTTGACCTATAGGGGTGTTCATTGATCATTCTCCCACTTTCCATCTCAATCCCTCTAGGGTCACCGGGATTCCCCCCTTTTGGTGATTTATCATCACTAAAGCGAGGGGCGTGTCTATTTAAGGTGACAGTGGGTAGGTACTACTGTAATTGTCACACTTCCGTTGATTGGGTTGTGCTTTACCCAAGCTACAGATTGTGCGATAACATTTTGGCACCGTTGTCGAGGAGGATTTTGAATCCTCTTTCGATCCCTACGACACTTTGGTAAGCTTTGATCCCCAAACCCTTACCCATAGCTTTCTTGGTGACTCCATTCGAGGGAAGTTCCCTTTTCCATCCTTGATGAGCCTTTCATAAAGCTCATCTGGCGACTCCATTAACAAATCATGGAGGTATATGATGAATACCTACTGAAAAGATGGGATGATATCCCAAAGTTTGATGGTAACCCATATTCAGCCGTTACACATGTTGTCAAGTTTGTTGAGTACAATAGTTGGTATGAGATAACACAAAATGATGTTCAGATGCAATTGTTCTTGCATAGGAAGCAGAGAAATTTGATCAAGCATGCATGCATCCTAAAGGGCCCAGCCTCTACAACCATCTTCATTTGAGAATTTCTCAAGCATTGTGGACCAAAATCCCAGCGACTTGTAGATATCATTCAGGACCTTGAGGATGCCTTTCGGGAAAGAATGTTTTCCTTACGTCTGATTGAGGATTTCAAGGTGGTTTCTTTCGAAAAACATGGAAACACATTCAAGGAACATTTCAGCAAGGGAATTTTTGCAGCTTTGGCAAATCTGGCCTAAGGTTATGGATCTTCTATTTTATGTTCTTGGCAAGTAAATCACACATGGGAGGTGAGGAAGGCCGCACATGTGGAGGACAGTCACAGAAGGGAAGAAGTCGCGTGAACCTAGGGAAGTGTCCGTACATGTACACGGGTTTCAGTGGACACAATCGCGTATGTACATGGGTCTCAATGGAGACAATCGCGTACGTCTGAAGTCGTACGACAAGATTTTCTGGGCAGCAGCAGGTTCGTATAGGCTGACGTCAACAGTCATACGGCTGACGTCAGTAGGCCATACAAGTGGTATGCAACAGATTTGTAAGTTGGAAATTTCCCAAGATTTTGCTGAATTAGTTTTGTTGAGAGGACTAGTTTTTGTCCTCATTTTTGGTGAGCAAGGAGAGGAACAAGTCGAGGGCTGAAAGGACTCAACTGCAACCTAGGAACCTCAGCTAAGGACAGTGGATAAGGCTGGAAGGACTCATCCAGACTTGGACAAGGAAACCGGGAGGGTTTTGTAGGTGTTCTTGGTATCTTTCTTTTATGTAAGAAATGGACCATTGTCCCTGGTATGGGAGCCCATTATTCTGGATTTAAGAACGAATGATTTTGGGCATTAAATTCTTCTGTACCTATGTATGATTCAATTGTTGGTTTATTTTCCAATGTGCTAAGTAGTTAGGCATCTTAGTGTGTTTAAGTTTACAGTTCAAATTGTGTAAAATTTTTGTATACTATTGAGAACATAGACTAGACCTAAGGTGTGTGTGTACCGGTCTGGGTTCACATCGAAATCTAACAATTTCCACCCAAAATCTCAATGGATCCAGCCATAACTGTCAAAGTAAACATAGCCCAACTATGAATAACCGTACACTCTTTAAAGTCATCTGCTAGTGCCAGTACATAAAAGTCTCCTAGTTTTACAGGGACTGCTAGCAATGATCCCAGATTTTGTCGTTCATGAAAATCCAACTCATGTGAGATGCCATCCACTCATACTTTTAGAATTCAACATCCACTTCAAAGTTACCATATGGAAAGCTAATAAAGCTCATAGAGAAAATATAAAGAATTGTATCAGTATCATTTACCTACTCTTGATAGTGTATCTGATTTCAGTAAATAGATATAATATGTATGTGAGGTGCAATTTTATTTAGAATGAAAAAATTCAGACTGTGAGATAGATCTTACTTCTCTATTTCTCTATGTTCTTTATATACTGATCTCAGTTTATATTTGATGTGAAATTGTAAAATTGAGCAAACCATATGAGCTGCCAAGTAGATAGAGCTTACTCCTAGGAATCCTAATGGAGACTTACAAGTACATAAGAAAAGCATAACAGCCTTGAGCACTGGATCTTAATGTTAGCAGGAAATTAAAATACCATAGAGAAAGTAAAAGTTTGGGGTGTCTTCCATCTTTTCAGCCTTTCAGCATTTTAGATTTCAACCAATGAAACCTAGTAGACCTTCTCTCACACACTCATGAGACACATAGATAACCATACTCTAGTGAGGTGGCACTGCCACATACTCCTGATGAATATAGTTGACACATGTCAAAGTAAATAAATGAACACTTAAATAAATAAATAAGAATATTGGAAAATTTGGGTACTGGTTTTGTGGTGCCAAGGGTGCTCTACACTGCTAACTCCAATTTAAGCACCAACGACCCAAGCAACCTAATCTTAAAAAATAAGTGAGACTCCCAGAAATCTAGACACCTAATTTTGTTGAGGTTTTTGGCAGTTTTCTAAGGTTTCTACCCCTCCTTTTTATCTTTTCCCTAACGAAAAAAATCTAACCTGTTACCAAGCATTTAACTATTATAACTCACTACTAACCTTTTTCTTACTGAAGTCTCCTTTCCTAACCCCCCACCCTTTCCGTGTCATTTCCCCATTCTTGTCATTTCTTCATTTTTTTGTCATTTTCTTATATCTTATAGATGTCCACCTCAAGTTTTCGAAAAATATTAAACCCCAATCATTCTTGTTTCTAAATCTCATTTGTTATCATTTCCCGTTTTGCATTTTTTATTATTAGGGACACATAGGTGGTAGGATAGCTAAGCATATTATCCTGTCTTTGCTTCTATTCCAAAAATCAAATTAATATAAAACATGGTTTTCAAATAGAGTTGTCATTTCAATAGTTTACAAGTCTTGTGGTCACCCTCATGTGACCTCATTCTTACTAGCATAAGATAGAAACAACATTAAATAATGTATTGGTTGAGCATCTACGATACTATTTTTGTCTGACAGCCTTTATGACATGAGAATCTGCAAATGGCATTCCAATTGCAATTCTCTCAAGTATCAGATTCAAACACCACATCTCTCTCATAATAACTAATTGACATGGGAATAAAAGTGATTGTGTCCTTACAGCTCTCTCCATGTCGATGAACTCCTCCAATACCTCCAGTAACAAAGATGCGAATTCCAACCTGCAATAAGTACACTTCATTTCAAGTTCGATGAAAAAATTTGAATACTTCTTGAACATAAGGATACAAGTTACAACATTCATTGACAACACATATTTTTAATGGTAATGAAAAATACAATTATCTGACTAGGTAAAAATAAAATCCACATAGTTTCTCTTCGCATAGATATTGTCAAAAATCAATAAAAGCAAGAAAAATGTGATTTTAAACATCACAATATATTTCCCATTTAGCTTAATCTAAAATTTAACAAATGTTTCTATAAATTTAAAACTCGAGCAAAGCTAATTACCTTGGCAGCAAAAAACATGGTTGCAGAAACCGTGGTAGCACCATTTCCTCCTATCGCAACCTGTTGACCAAACATAACTCAGAAAACTTCAATTTGAATACATATGAAACCTTCACCAAGCAAGATTTGAATGGAACGAATGTACAAAGAGTCAAGACAGAAGCATGTCATTACACCACATTGCATTGACAACACAATGCCACAAAAGACATAACTTTTCCTGAACATAGACCTCTACCTTTCAAACAAACTACATCTCAAATAGATTTCTAATGGGATTTTTATGGTTAAGAGTAAAAAATTGCAAGGATCATAAATATTTGATCTGGTGATACATTTAATAAACATAAAAAATTTCATGTTTTTCATTGAATTATTACATTTATCAAACTTCATTTACAAGAATCTGATAAAATAATTTTACTTCCAGGTGTCCATGTTGCACAACAGCAGAAACTAGATATATTTCTACATCATTTACAAGATTTCAATTAAATGATTTTATCTTGGAGTGCCCATCTCCACTAGGAGACCATTACAAGGGTCGTTCACACTATGCCCACCATATAACCATACTACTCTTCTTGGATGATTAAATTCTTTTAAGGTGGTTATTGTACAGCAATAATAAAATTTGATGTACATAGCAAGTAAATTCAAGTTAAATTATTATGTGTGTTTTTGCATAGCGAACATGGAACCTTAAAAAAAACCTACTGGCAAGTAGAATATGTTGGTGTAAACTTGACTTCCTCATTAAAGGTTATACACTATTATTATTATTATTATATATTCGAGTAGGACCAAAAGGTCAAAATCCTTTCAATATTTCATTATATCTGGGCCTTGTGCCCTTTGTACTGAATCACCAAGAACAATTCAGCATACTAATTATTTGTTTTTGAGTGTGTCACTGTGTAAACATTGTGTGAGTTAATTATAAATATAAGATCTTAAGTTCTAATATGATATCAAAGCCGAAAGGTTAACTTCCCAATGCTCATAATCTAGCACTGCCACTATCCATCAGCTGAATGTTAGCTTTTGGTTGCTCTGAAAGGTTTTCACCTAGCTGGGAGAGCACTTCATGGGATGTGAAGGGCTTGTGGTCTCCTAGCCCCTTTGTTTGAGTTTGACTTACATTCGGAGAACTTAGATTGGGTGTGTGTTTTCCATAGGATTAGTGCTAGGGAGGCGCACTTCTTGATGTGATAGTTAGCATGTGGCATATTTGGCATCTTCCACAAGGGTGCACTTATTGAGGATGATAAGCACTTGGCACAAGTGCAGTAACCACCTTGGAGGAAGGCATTAGGCACTTGGAAGTTGGTCACTTGTCATATGTAAAGTAACCACCTTGGAAGATGGAATTAGGGACTTGGAGGTTGGGCACTTCACCCTAGAACCATGTAACCACCTTACGCACAATTTGAGGAGGAACAATTGAGTTGCAGACCCATTAATTGGAGGGTACACCACCTGCACCACCTTGAAAGAGGAGAACTTGACACATGGACACCTATCATTGAGGGAACACTGTCTTGAGGGTTAGACAAACCCTAATGTGACATGTGGACACCGAGCTTTGAGAAGCACTCTATTTGGGGCTATAGCTGCTGATTTAGCCTAGGGTTGCTTGTAGACTTAGTCCATGTTTCAATGTTAGCTTCCCTCACCTTAATCCATATAAAGGGAGGAGAGTGTCTTTGTTAACAACTATTTTGTGTCTTAAAGATCGATAGTTGATGTGATGCTAGCTATTTGGAGAATCTTTGAAGATCATGTATTACTCTTGTAAGAAGGACTAGTGTTTGTGGGATGTTAGTGCCAAGGTTCCTTTGCTTGTGAGATGCAAGTGTTGAGTATTGTAGTTTGTGGGATGCAAGTGTGTGAATCTCCTTGATGTTGAGATTTGGGTACCTTGGAAAGTGGTCCCCTTGTGTTTGTGAGTCTCTAAACACAAAGGGGGAGACTATTACCCTCATTACTTTACTTTATGATTCTAATTTCACTTTGACTTAGGAGATTTAAGTCAAAAGTGAAATAAGTCACTTAAGTCATTAAAGTGAAATTTAATTCACTTTGTGGGTGAGTTAAAGGACATAAAGAAAACCAAGGAAAGTGGGTTTCCTAAGTGAGATTTTTGGATTAGATCTCACCCATTGATTAGAGTTGGCTAGATTGGATCTGCGCCATTGATCTTTTAAGGTTTGGCCAAAGGAGGCTAAAGGAGGCAAAAGGGTAATGAAGAGACTCACTTGTCACTTGAGAGAGTTGGGTGAGGAGAGGAAGAGAAGAGAACCACTTGGGCGCATTCTTGAGAGAAGAGAGCGCATGAGTGAGGGTTTGGAGGCTTGGGCGCATCCTTGGGAAGAGGAGGGTGCATAAGACTTGGAGAGAGCTCTAGCTTGGAGGAGGTGCACCTGTGAGGGACTAGGGCGCCATAGCTAGAGGGTTTAAACTTTACACCTTGGAGCGCAAGCTTTCATGGAGGGCGCAAGTCTAGGAGAGGGTGCGCACTAGGGGGGGTGCACATCAAGCTTGGTAGGCGTGCACTAGAGTGTGGGAGCATGCATTTGGAGGGTGGCTTGTTGGAGTGGGGGTGCAACTCAAGGGAAAAAGGGTTGCCTACATCTTCAAGCAAGCAAGGAACTTCAAGGGGGCACCACACATCATCTAGCGGGAAAATATGAGAGAGGGCGCATTCTTCAAGGGCTAGCAAGCACAAAATTCAAGGAACTCCATCACAAGCTTGAGGATAAGCTTTGATTGTATCAGGTTCGTTGTGTATTTGCTTGTTGTAAATTTTTCTTTGAGATCTCCAAATATATACTTCTATCTCTAACTAGTTTTCCCCATGGGGGGGTTTTTGCAGGGTCATGTTGACCAAAAACATATGTGTCAATTTCATAAATGCTTAGAATTGTAAATCAGTATTTAGAGTTGTAAAGATCTAGAGGTAGTGTTATTTGTTTTGAGTATATTGCATGTGCAAACATTGGGATAATAAAACACTTGCAAGAGCACCTCAAAAGGACATTTAACCATCAAAACTGTGAGTAGAAAGTACTTGACTGTTTGCTGTCCTAAAACAGCAGCAAAGGACAGTCACGAAGTTTAAACTTAGAGCCAAAAATCTGGTCAAAGACAGACCTGTTTTGGAAGCCTCATAGGACCTCGTTTCTCTTCACTTGATAGCTTGTATGATGCAAATGGGAAATCTGGGGGGTTAATAATTGGTGTGATGTTGGCTTGTTTAGAATCTCCAAGGATTGGCTTGTAGAGCTTGGTGGGATGCCTTGCTTGGCCTTGGCATTGTTGGTTATGGTTTGCAGTGATTGTGGATGCCCTAGCTAGGGTTTGGAATGCATTGAAGAGTCCTTGCTTGGGATAATCTTAAAGGACTTGTTGTACCATCTTAGGATGAACTAAGCTATCGTACTTTAGTTTCATTACTAAATAATATGAATTGTACCATTGCTGTCCTAAAGTTGTGATTGTAGATCTAATTCTTCTCATATATTGAGCAAGTTTGATGGTTGTTTTAATATGTTGATTTGTTAGAACAGTGGGGCTGAATGCTATGTTGTTTCAACATGCTTAATGAAACTTTCAGATCTGATTTGTTTCTATTATATTTCCAATTGTAATTGAAGTAATTTTCAGATCTATCTATTGAGATATATCATGCCCTAAGGACTGCTAAAATGATCTATTCGTGATGTCTTTGCAGTGTCTACATTCTTGAGTTTTCCTAGAAGTAGTGTTGGGTAGATTCGAAGCTTCATGTAGGGTTGTTGAAGAAATTAGTTTCAGCACTAAGGATAAAAGCTCTATGAAGTAAATTCATGGCCTCCTAAAATTGAGGTGGAAATTTCAGATTAGGCAGATTTTTCAGATTTTATACATGGTTTTGAAGCTTGTTATGTTGAAATTGTTTTCTTATGAAAGAGGGACTTGAATATTTTAGCAAGGAGTTGTTAAGTGTGATGCCCTAATTGCTCAAGGATTGGAGTTGTGATTTTCACTCTGGATAGGTGACCGATCTACTTTACTTGTTGGTTGACTTATTGATTGAGGTGTGCTTCAGGATTTATAGGGATGACTACTCTCAGTCTTAGAGAGTATGACAAGTTAGAAAGTGCTTCCAACTTTACACCTTGGAGGTATAAACTGCAAATATTGTTGGAGGAGGTTGAGCTTTAGGCGTGTTAACATTGTTTTCTGCACCTTAAAGCTATCATGTCCCCATTTTTTGGGTTCGCCTATTCTGCAATTGGAGATGAATTATGAGGTTTGTCAGTGAAAAAAAAGGGAGTTGGGAGGTTTATTTGATATCACTTAACTAGGAGGTGTTATAACTTTAAAGTGACATTTAAGTGAAAAGGTAATAAAGTAACTTTTAGATTAATAGTTGCTTAAACATTAGTAAAAGTGACTTTTAATCTTTAAGTGAAAATTAAAAGGGGAATAAGGGTCATGTGGATTAAGTCAAAGGAGAAAATTCTAGAAGGGGCACTGAAGAAGAATAAAATGAGGGGTAGTTCTTCGCTTTCTCATTATGTTTTGGATTTGATCTCTTATTGGGATGCTCTTATGAGCCAAGGTTTTCGTTGGGGTTTTGGCAAAACCCTTCCATTGTGGTTTGGTTTCGGTGGTGGAATATCCACCCTAGCTAGACAAAGAGAAGGATCCACCCGAGATCTTCACTTGAGCTTCGTCTTCTGGTTCGGCATCATCTTGGTGAGGGTTTGGAGGTTAGGAGTTATCCGTTCTGCAGTTTGGAGGAGGAAGCATCATCTATTGAGGAGACTATGGCATTATCCTAGGTTTTGGCTTGAGTTTTGTAGTGTTTTACTAATGTATTGCAACTGCTATAGCAGATTAGAGATCTATTATTGTTGTGTTCTAGATCTTCATTCATAATAAAATACTCCATGATTCTCTTCTATTCCATGTGTATCTAGATTGCCTGCAATATGTTTGATGAAATGTCTATTAGTAGAATACATGCAAATTGTTTGTAAAAATTATCAACCAGTTTAGAGCATAAAGAACACTTGTTGCACAGAAGAACATAATATCCCAGCCTAGCTATCTGGGGATATTACAAAATCAGATCTGAACTAGGAAGAAATCTGCATAGAAAAAGTGTTAATTTTCGAAGATTTTCCATCAATGTGTCACTAAGAGGGTCCTCTCCATTTGTGTTGTGTTGACTACCTATTTCAACTAGGTATCAACGCCATGTACCATGAAGCTACATACCTTGTGGTGTGACATGTTTAAAGACTTATGGCTCATCGGGGCAGTTTTTCCCTCGGCACGTCTTTTTGTATACACAGAATGTCCGCACCCCTGCGTGGGATAATAATGTAATATGTCAGCATGAGTCAATTTTTAGTTAGTTTCCTAGGAATTTATCATTAGGGAAGTCCTTTCATCAAGTGTTTTTATCCTCAGGCAATTAATCTTGCTTTTCGGCGATTTTAATTACACTTGAGTTTTTCACTCAAATAATCATCCAAAGTGGTGAAAGGCGTTCCAATGATCGAGCCCAAAGAGTGACTAAGGTTTAGAAATGTTGTAAATGACCATGCTAGACATATTCTAGAGTCTTGCAGAATTCCGTTAAGTTTTGATAGGATTTTTTTAATTATTAAAATTTTCCATTTATTGGAAATTTTAATTATTTTTTATGTAAAATATAAAAATTTGGTCCTTGTGGAGTATGTATAGTGGTGTGAGTACTCAAATCAAATGGCTTATGACCCCCTACACCCTCAGACCAAGTTTCAGCTTAATTGGACAAGTTTTGCTAGGTCATTGTCCATGAGGAGTCCAAGTCAGTCAGAAGTCAACAAATAATTGGCTTAGGTAAAAAAGTCAAAAATTGTAAAAATGTCTAAA
This sequence comes from Picea engelmannii, assembly GCA_009831015.1. Classification (NCBI taxonomy): domain Eukaryota; kingdom Viridiplantae; phylum Streptophyta; class Pinopsida; order Pinales; family Pinaceae; genus Picea; species Picea engelmannii. Next base: position 200,560 of record ML790514.1, on the reverse strand, counting down.
GTCATGAGAGAAAGTGGGGAAATGATTTCTAATGTATTTTCTAAGTTGGAAAAGTGAAAATCCACTTAGAAGACCCCCCCATGCCAAGCCAACAACCAAAAGTGATGTCTCCCTAGAGATAAGTGCGCCCCCCGTGCTCATAAACTTAGGTAAAAGTGAAAATTAAAGTGAGAAACAGGCCAAAACCTAAAGTGCACCCTTCTTTGAGCCTAACTTCATGTTTGGGTAAGTGTAAAGGGTTTTTCCCCCTTACAATGTCACCCCTCAAGCCCTAACTTACACCAAAACCCTAAAAGTGCACCATCCTTGAATTAGTCTCCCTCTCTTGGATGGGTGACACTTGTAATTCATCCAAGAGGGGTTTCTCCTCTACCCCTCATATAAAAGATAGTCTTCCCTCCTCATTTTCACATGATTTTCCAGGGCAACTCTATTATGCCAAAATCTCTCCCCTCTCTCTCTCATTCTCCCCCATTTTCTCTCATGGTTCTTGGTGCCATTTGGCAAATTTTTCTTGGAGTATTCTTGCAGCCATTGTATTGTGTTATTCTTGAGGTAATATTGTTGCAATTATTTTCTTGGTATTTCCTTACTTGCATTATTTCACTTGGAGACTCAAGCAAAGTATTTTGTTTGGGATAGATTAGTAGTAGTATTGCTATTAATCTTTGTGGGTTATTTATATTGGGTTTGGAAAGTATTTTGCAAGCTATTAGAATTCACTCACATTCCTGTTGTATTTTGTAGCAAGGATTTACCTATCTGCAAGTTACCAAAGGCTTGGAGGAGTGGATTTCAGATCTGGAAATTCACTTGTTCAACCATCCAAAGCTCTAATTATTTTCTGTTTTCATTTTCATGCGTCTATCTTTTAATTTTAAGCATTATTCTCATCTAATATTGAAATCTAATCTCTTTTTTTTCATGTTCATATTTTTCTAAAATAATTTGTGTTTATGCGTTAACAAAAAACCCAAATCATTTCAAGTCTTCTAGGCATTTTCCAGCAAAAAAAACTTGTTGTTTTTTGCAGGTTTTCATCAGTTTAAGGAGGATTCTTTTCATTTTTTGGTTCCAAAAGTCTCAAGGAAGCATCCAAGAGTTGTGGTGTCAAAACCCACTTCTCCTTTCATCTTTTAAAGCATTGTAAGCAGCCCAAGAGAGTCTCGTGGGCTTACATTCTCTCTACTTTAATTCCAAATCTGTAAATTGTAATTTAGTGTAGCATATCGCTCACACCTTGCATAGTGCTTGGCTTTGCCATCCATGCAATATTGTGAAGGCTAGCTTAAAATTTAATTTTTTGTTTTGCTTAAAATTGTTGCCTTACTTCTCCCACAAAGAAAAGGTTGAGTGGTTAGGTTAGTTTACTTTATTTCATTTCTTTTTTTTTATTATTTACCCACCTTGGCATAAAACCGGTAGGCTTGTCCTCCATCTTGTTCCATAGTTGTGAGGTTGCTATTTAATTTCAATTTATTTAATTTCGTTCACACCTTGCATAGTGTTTGGCTTTGCCATCCATGCAATATCGTGAAAGCTAGATAGTTTCATTTAATTTGCAAAGTAATTAAATTGGTGCCCCGCCTTCTGCCCTGTATTCCCTCCCCTTGCCACTTTGTGGATCTTAGGTAACTAAAAAAGGGCAAAGGATTGAGTGGCTAGATTAATTAGGCACCCAATTTATTATTGTTTCTACCATCAAAAAAGGTGACTTGGGAGGCTGGAAGGGGTTGAAATCGGGGACGGTTTCACGGCACTACGTGTCCTCCTTGTTGAGCACCCAAGCATTTTGGATTTGATCTGTGGAGCTAGGGAAGTACCTTGTTTGTTCTTCTTATTGAGCACTTTTATCGCACAGTTTGTAGGAAAGGTTTAGGTAGCTTGAAGTCAAGGCTCAAACTGGCATAACAGGAGCTTCCCCACCCACTGTCACCTCGATGGGGAGCTCTTTCTATTCAGGGTGGCTAATCCCTAGGGAGACGTCCCTAGTAATCTGGGGTTCTGAAGGTCTAAAGGATTAAGATAAGAGTTTCCTTTCACAGATTACTGCCAAGAGAGATAGTCAAGGGTGAAGGTATTCCACTGAGAAAGGCACTTGTTTGCGAGACAAGGCAAATAAAGCTAAAATGTGCATACAGTGGTTAGTACTTCAAAATATCAATGACTATCTTTAACACATATGAGCAATAATGAAAGTAATTATTGACGAAGTCAATGATTGCAATTAAAGCTAAAGGCTTATAATACTTCTTCAATAAGTACAAAAGAGATATAGGCATTCAATGTATAAAGTCAATCCTTGAGTTATTACAATGCATTAAATATCATAAATCTGCTCATATATAATGTTGTTGCGTCAAACCTGCTAAAGGGTGACGTCAGCCCTATTCTAGGTTAGTTTAGGATGGCAAAGAAGTGAACGTTTTGCACATTAAGCCAATGAGAATAGTCTATACTCCAATGCCAAATGTTGTATGATAAAATCACAACTTCTTACACTAAAAAGAGGCTAGACGTCATCAATATTGTTGCTGCTAAAGAGGTGACGTCAGCCCTAATTTGAGGTTAATTTTGAAGACAATGAGAAGAACGTTTTGTCAATTAAACTTATGAATATGATCAATAACTCAAAGTCTATCAAATAGATGACTATACCACAACGTTTTGAAGCCAACAAGGGTTTAAACATAAGTGTGACGTCACCTTAGGGTTAGGGTAAGGTTAGCTAGACAAAGAAGTGGACGTTTTTGCAAAACAAACCAATGAAATTATTCAACACTTCTATGGCTATAAAGGGATGACCTAGCCGCAACTTTTAAACCAAACAAAAGTTCAAAGAGGCCAAGACGTCATCATCAAAACTAGGGTTAGTAAGACGTTAGGGTTAGTAGGTTCTCACAATTGAGAGTTTGAAAAGGTTGTTTTAAACACTAAGAACTCAACGTTTTAGGATTAGACTAGTGCCTTAGGGTAAATGGAGTCAAGGAGTAAGGCTAATGGCTTGGGAGAATCTAAATCTAAGGACGGGAGAGTTAGGTTTTGTAGTGCTGCAAAGGCAGGGCCACAAAGTCAAAACCCTAAGGGGAGGAGGCTCATTCCGGTGTTGCAAAAGCAAGGCCTCATGCTCCTCCCTCTTTCCTTAGAACTCTTTGGCAAAACGGCTAGCTTCAAACTATAAGTCTAGGGCTGAAAAGTGTTGCTTGGGGACAAGGTTTTTCAAACCCTAAGGTCAAAACCCTAGGTGTAAACTAAATTAGGCCTAGGACGTCTTCCTCCTTCAACTTATAAT
>ML790514.1:174692-192691 GCA_009831015.1 Picea engelmannii | reverse complement strand
GGATAACAAGCACCCAACACTTCCTTTTGGTTGAAGGGACAAGGATTAGGGGTAGTCACATAGCTTAGAATTACTACAACTCTCACACTTAATCCCCCTAAGCTCAAAAGAGACATAAAAACTTGTTAAAATCAACCTACACATTTTTCACTACATTTTCTTTTCAAGTTTTGCAATTTACTTTTCAAGCAATTTACTTTTAAGCAAATTTCTTTCATGTGAATAATTGTTGCAAAACATTCTTTATTTCGAGCATTCTTTATTTATTTGAACATAATTGGTCTAAGTGTAAAGTTATTTCTCATAGTTATTGTGTAGATATTTTATAACATTGTTTCATTCTCGTGTAGCTATATTTCTTTGTTGTATATCTCAATAAATCAATTTTGATTAATCTTTAGGCACTGGTCTAATTATTGATTTACAAATAAAGGTTTTCTTGTCATTTGAAAGAATTGCATCATTGCATTTGTTGTTTGTCATTGGGTTGGGTGTCATTAATTAATAAATCAATTAACTCCTAGAACCTTAACAACAATACTTCACGTAGTTTAATAGGGTCTACTCCCCTTGGCTTCCCTAGGAGTGAGCATAGACGGAAGAGGTCTAGATCGAGGTGACAGTGGGTCTAGACTTAGGTTTGTGCCTCCAAGGACACACCAAGTGGGTTGGAGACTTCTTCACGTTTGTAGGTGTGTATAAGGACGACAACAGGTTGGTGCATGCAAACCACAGGAGGGATGTCCCTAGGTTCTTTGCTTGTTGTCTGCCACCTGTAAAATATGCAAAATATCACAATATAGCAGAAGTGAACAAAGAAATTTATAGTTGCGTTTAGACAGCCAAAGGTTCGAAATATAATTTTAAAAATATTTTGGTGGAATCCCTTCAATTGTTAGCTCAAAATCAAAAAGTAAAATATGTAGAAAGCGATACCAAACAACAAATTAATACACAAATGATATGCTAATTAACTTTTGAAATAACATAGTTCACAACCAAACAAACCAACAAGACAAGAAGGCTCGGTACAAGCACATCAAGACTTTATTTCTGCAAGTGTAAAGAGGTTGGTTGCGCCCAGGAAACAGGTACAAAAATGGTGTAGTAGTGATCCCTGCATACAAGACAGAAGCTAGAAAGTGATAAGAGAAGAGACAAATCTTAAGTGTAGAGTTGTTGACGTAGATGATCCAACCCTTTGACAATTGGAAGCAGTTGTAAATATATCCCAGGAGGGAGGAGAGGGCGCCTTGGGTTAGGTAAGAGATAGGTGGTGTGCCCCCCTTGAATGAGGAGAGAGTGGAGTGAAAGGGGGAGAGAATCGAGGGAAAGAGTTAGTCATAGAGAGAAAGGTGAAGGAGGGTGAGGTAGGTGGAGGGGTGCCTTGAGTTAGGTGAGAAGAAAAAGGTGGACATCCCCCTCATGAATGTGGTGCACCCTCTTGAGGGAGGAAATAGTGGAGAGGTAAAGGGGGAGTGAATTTAGGGAGAGTGGGAGTAAGGGAGAGAAAGGGGGGATTTGGTGGGTAAGGGAGATAATTAAGGAGACAAAAAAGGTAGGCGCCACCCTTAGGTGAGAGAAGGAAGGTAGGCACCCCCCTCATGATTCATATATCACTTTGTGGGCCCCATAATGCACCAACTTACCGCCAACTCATACAAACGCTCTACAACCTGCCACATGTGACTCCTAGAAACTGCCACGTGTCACCTAACCTAATGACCACTTCTGCTACAAATAGTATGTCTAAAAATAGACATGCCCAAAAATAGCAGTTTCCCTAAAAAATAGGAAAACCCCAAATAATGTTCAAGACCACCAATAGACCACTACCAAATATAGCATGTCTAAAAATAGACACTGCCAAAAATAGAAAGTCCTCGAAATCAGTGGAAATATGCTCATCGGATTCGATTTTCTATAAGGAATCCGGAAATGCAATCAGAATAACCATTCGACCCCTCAATCTCCATTTGCTAAAAATAGAAAGAACTCGCACAACATCCCGGAAAGTGCTCACTGAACTCAGAATGTCGCTCACTGGACTCAGAACGTCGCCAAGATCAATATTGTATGCTCAAAATTGTCATGTGAGTCTCTGGACATTGTCTACTAAAAATTAGGAAACTGATCAAAATAGCAATCTCTCTCTCTAATCCATGGAAAACTGTGTTGACTCTGTCTCTGAAGCAAAAACACCACTTAACCAATCTTTGTACTTGACCTTAGCAGAAACCAACCTTGGCCTGCCCAAGTGTTATCTGTGATAGAACCATTTGAATGTCAGTAAGTGAAAAACATTGGCCCCTAACCCTTAGGGTTTCCAATTGAGAAAATCCAAGGGTTAACAATGGCGACTCAAGGGAACGAGATCCCCCTGTGGGATGTCGAGAACATAAGAATCTATGTGTCTGCAATCCTGAATGACAATCACTGAACAAGATATGTTTGTAGACCAATGTGCCTGTATATAAACAAAAAGTTGATCTGCACATAACCTGTGATCCAAATGCTTGTCCAGTGGGCAATGGAGTCAAAATATATATATGGGCCCCCCAACTGATCGGCTGAAAATAGTAGCTCATACACCACTACTACTTGGAACCACCTACCTTGTACACCTTTCCCAAAGGAAAATGAGTCAAAGTCGACACATGGGAAAAGGTCACCTGGTCAGATGTAATTAATGTAAACATTTGTCAAGCGCGAAGGTACCCACCAATAATGCAAATGGGCCCTAAGGTATGAGCACAACCCATCAATGTGAAAAATGGATTGATGCCGAACATTGACAAGGATCATCCAATCAAGGTTCAATGATGATCAGCCTTGTCGAATGCGAAATGACTGCCAATGAGGCTAACATCCATCAAGGTGCCCCTCTTCTAGATCATCCCTCAGATGATGTGTTGGAGTCGATGAGGGATGGCCTGCTGAAAGAAAAAGCAATAGTGTGGTCGTTTCCTTCAGCACGAAAACAAGACATAAGTCATGGAACACAAAAGGTAATACGACACCATATTCCTATCGTTGGATGAAAGAATGATTGACTCAAAGTAGACAACTCAACAAGAAATAAAATGAAGAGATAACTCAAAAGATGACTCAAGACCTCTCTCAAATCTCTTTCATTCTACCCCTCAATGCTTCGGAACATGGACATAACAACCCTCATCCGAGCTTACTCTAAATGCAAACTGCAGAAAAGATCCGAGAAGACATATGACATGACATTCAGATTTTTGACCCAAAACAAAATGCAGACAACAATTATGTGAAGAAGAAAAGTAAGCCTCATGCAAGGCTTTATTTATGCAAGGAAGAAGACCAAAGTTGATCATAATCATGGAAAAATTAGCAACCCTCTAACTATGACTAAAAGACATATAACATGCAATAAAAATCTCCAAAATGAACTACGTGGATTGTTGTTCAAAAGCATAAAAAACAACAAAACAGAAATCTGAAAAATCACAAATCAGAAAAGGAAAACCAATACCCAAAACCCAAAAAAAAAAGGAATGCATGAAAATTTGTACTTTCCCTTTTCTTCTTCTTTTTATTCTCGAGGGCTTGAAAACTTTTATTCGGGAAGTTTGTCCAAGGCTCCAAGCTTCCATGATCAACATACTTAGATGACCAATGTAACCATGCATCCAAGTGATCAGTTAGACAGGAAAGATCAACATAGTCAACCCTCCAGTGCAACCAATCATGAAGTCTCCTAAGACGGAAACATGCCTTTTTATGCTTGCTGCTCAAGAAATCAATGAAATATGTTGATTTAAACTTGGAATATAATACATCAACCATAATGAACATGAAGGTAAGAGAACCAAGACTATTAGAATCTCACTATTGAAATACCTCCATCATTCTCAGCTCTACTGGATCATGATCAACCCTGACATCCAAGCAACGATTAGTCAAAGGATCTCCTTGAAAAACAAGATCTGACTGTGGGATCATAAGCAAATTGCAAGGAATATCATCTTTGGTTTGAACTAACAATTTCTCCCTGTGTTGCACTGGTAGCTGATCAAATTGCTCTTGAACCACCACTGGAACATGCAAGGATAAAATCTTGTGTTTATTAAATTCTGCATGGCTGATTTGTTTCTCTATCTCTTAAATTTTATCATCATCACTAGAATAAGCTAACAAACTCATCTATATATATTGAGCTCTTCAATTTCATTTTCATGGAACTCTATACATGGCTCAAGTATTGCAACTATCGATTCCTGATCATCCAAGCATGAGTCATCATCATCATGTTCACATCTGGAAACTTGACAACATGCAAGCCTTCCATCATCATGTTCTTCTGTTGCAACAAGAAGTCCTTGCGATCTTTGGGCAATAGTAAGGAATTCTTCAACTCATTTAGCAACCAAGAAGGCTTGCTCTACACTTGTTGGTCCCTAACCCCAAAAGAGATTATGAAACTCTGGATCAAAGAAAAAGGCGTAATCCACCATAACACTTCTTGGTTGGTATCTGGGAGGAATCTTATCATATGCATTGATGAATCTGGCACAGAAGTTAGAAATGGCTTCATCTTTCCCCCTTTTAATGTGACTGTAATCACAAAGAAGACCATTCGGCCACTGAAAGTATTCAACATCCATGGTCAATCGTGATCTCTCGACAATGGAGTCGCCAATCGACATTGTTGAGTGGTAATCTACCCTTGTGTTCCAAAATAGACGTTCAGGTTCACTAAGAGGCTCAAAACAAGGCCTTGTGTTGGATCGAATCTGCRTAATTTTCATTGAAATCCCCAGTGGAGCGGACCCTGTAAAATGTGGAGTCGCCGGGTGAGTTTAAAATTAAAAACACTCACCAATGTCGTTTGATAGCCAAGGAATGACGACAAGGTTCCCTGGCAGCAATGCTAATTTGTTARCATTGCTTTCTGCACCATAAATCAGATCTAAACTAGGAAGAAATATGCACAGAAAAAGTGTTAATTTTAGGAGATCTACCCTCAATGTATCACTGACAGAGTCCTCTCCATYCGGKTTGGTGAATGCCAACCACAGGAGGGTGTCCCTAGGTTCTTTGCTTGTTGTCCGCCACCTGTAAAATCTGCAAAACAGCACAATATAGCAGCAACGAACARAGAAATTTATGGCTGCGTTTAGACATCCAAAGGTTCGAAATATAATTTTAAAAATATTTTGGTGGAATCCCTGCAATCATTAGCTCAAAAACAGCAAGTGAAATATGTAAAAAGCGATATGAAACAGCAGATTAATACCCAAACGATATGCTAATTAACTTTTGAAATAACACAATTCACACCCAAAGACACCAACAAGACAAGAAGAAGCACTTCACAATGAGAAGCACTTGTATATATAGCCCAAACGGGAGGAGAGGGTGCCTTGGGTTAGGTGAGAGATAGGTGGTGCACCCTCCTTGAATGAGGAGAGAGTGGAGTGAAAGGGGGAGAGAATCGAGGGAAAGAGGGAGTTACGGAGAGAAGGGGGGAGGTAGGTGAGGTGGGTGAAGGAGAGGTGCCTTGAGTTAGGTGAGAGGAAAAAGAGAGGTGCCTTCATGAATGTGGTGCGCCCTCTTGAGGGAGGAAATATTGGAGAGGTAAAGGGGGAGTGAATTTAGGGAGAGTGGGAGTAAGGGAGGATTTGGTGGGTAAGGGAGATAATTAGAGAGAAAAAAAGGATAGGCACCCCCCTTAGGTGAAAGAAAAAAGGTAGGCTCCCCCCTCATAACTCATATATCACTTTGTGGACCCCATCATGCGCCAACTCATCCAAACGCTCTACAGCCTGCCACATGTCACTCGGGGAAACTATCACGTGTCACCCAGCATGATGACCACTCCTGCTAAAAATAGTGTCTAAATATAGACATGCCCAAAAATAGCAATTTCCCTGAAAAATAGGAAAACCCCAAATAATGTCCAAGACCACTAGGAGACCACTGCCAAAAATAGCATGTCTAAAAATAGACATTGCCAAAAACAGAAAGTCCTTGGAAGTCAATGGAAATATGGTCATCGGATTCGATTTTATGTAAGGAATCCGGAAATGCAATCAGAATCACCATATGACCCCCCGATCTCCATCTACTAAAAATAGAAAGTACCCGCACGACATCCCAGAAAGGGCTCACTGGACTCAAAATGTCTCCAGGATCGATATTGTATGCTCAAAATTGTCATGCGAGTCTCCGGACACTGTCTCCTAAAAAATAGGAAACTGGTCAAAATAGCAATGTCTCTCTCTAATCCATGGAAAAATATGATGACTCTGTCTCTGAAGCAAAAATGCCACTTAAACAATCTTTGTACATGACCTCACGGAAACCAACCTTGGCCTGCCCAAGTGCTATCTGTGAAATAACCATCTGAATGTTAGAAAGTGAAAAGTATTGGCCCCTAACCCTCATGGTTCCCAAGTGAGAAAATACAAGGGTTAACAATGGCGACTCAAGGGGAAGGGATCCCCCTGTGGGATGTCGAGAACCATAAGAATCACTGTGTCTGCAATCCTGAATGGCAATCAATTAACAAGATATGTTTGTAGACCAATGTTCCTGACACCTTGTATATAAACAAAATGATGATCTGCACATAACTTGTGATCCAAATGTCTGTCCAGTGGGCAATGGAGTCAAAATATATATATGGGCCCCCCGGCTGATCAACTGAAAATGGGGGCTCATCCACCACTACTACTTGCAACCACCTACCTTGTACACCTTTCCCAATGGAAAATGAGTCGTATTCGACACATGGTAAAATGTCACATGGTTAGATGTCAATAATGTAAACACCTGTCAGGTGTGAAGGTACCCACCAATAATGCAAATGGGCCCTAAGGTACGAGCACAACCTGTCAATGTGATAAATGGACTGATGTCGAACATTGACATTGACAAGGATCATTCGATGAAGGCCCAATGATGATCAACCTTGTCGAATGTTAGAAACTGAAAAGTATTGGCCCCTAACCCTCATGGTTTCCAAGTGAAAAGTATTGGCCTCTAACCCTAACAATGGCGACTCAAGGGGAAGGGATCCCCCTGTGGGATGTCGAGAACCATAAGAATCATTGTGTCTGCAATCCTGAATGACAATCAATTAACAAGATATGTCTGTAGACCAATGTTCCTAACAGCCTGTATATAAACAAAATGATGATCTGCACATAACTTGTGATCCAAATGCCTGTCCAGTGGGCAATGGAGTCAAAATATATATATGGGCCCCCCGGTTGATCGGCTGAAAATGGGGGCTCATCCACCACTACTACTTGCAACCACCTACCTTGTACACCTTTCCCAATGGAAAATGAGTCATATTCGACACATGGTAAAATGTCACATGGTTAGATGTCAATAATGTAAATGGGCCTTAAGGTACGAGCACAACCTGTCAATGTGATAAATGGACTGATGTCGAACATTGACATTGACAAGGATCATTCGATCAAGGCCCAATGATCATCAACCTTGTCGAATGCGAAATGACCGCTAATGACACTAACGGCCATCAAGGTGCCCCTCTTCTGGATCATCCCCCAAATGATGTGTTGGAGTCGATGAGGGATGGCGAGCTAAAAGGAAAAGAAATAGTGTGGTCTTTTCCCTCGGCACAAAGACAAGACATATCACGGAATACAAAAAGGTAATACGACACCATATCCCTATCGCTGGATGAGGGGATGACTGACTCAAAGCAGAGGACTCAACGAGAAAAAAAATGAAGAGATAACCCATAAGGTGACTCAAGACCTCTCCCAAATCTCTTTCATTCTAACCCTCCTAATACACTTGATTCTTCGAAACATAGACATAACAACTCTCATCCAGAGTTACTCTAAATGCAAACTGCAGAAAAGATCCAGGAAAACATATGACATGACATTCAGATTTTTGACCCAAAACAAAATGCTGACAGCAATTATGTGAAGAAAAAAACCCAGCCTCATGCAAGGCTTCATTTATGCAAGGAAAATAACCAAAGCTGATTATAATCATGGAAAAATTAGTGACCCTCTAACTATGACTGAAAGACATATAACATGCAATAAAAATCTGTGAAATGAACTACATGGATTGCTGTCCAAAAGCATAAAAAACAATGAAACTGAAATCTGAAAATGACAAATCAAAAAGGGAAAACCAATACCCAAAACCAAGAAAAAAGGAATACATGAAAATTTTTACTTTCCCTTTTCTTTTTCTTTTTATTCTTGAGGGCATGAAAACTCTTATTATGGAAGTTTATCCAAGCTGCCATGATCAACATACTTAGATGAGCAATGTAACCATGCAGCCAAGTGATCAGTTAGACAGGAAAGATCAACATAGTCAACTCTCCAAAGCAACCAATTGTGAAGTCTCCTAAGACTGAAACATGCATTTTTATGCTTGCTGCTCAAGAAATCAATGAAATTTGTCGATTTAAACTTGTAATATGGTACATCAACCATAATGAACATGAAGGTAAGAGAGCCAAGACTATTAGAATCTGACTATTGAAATACCTCCATCATTCTCAGCTCTATTGGATCATGATTAACCTTGGCATCCAAGCAACGATTAGTCAAAGGATCTCCTTGAAAAACAAGATCTGAGTGTGGGATCATAGGAAAATTGCAAGAAAGATCATCTTCTTATTGAACTAACAATTTCTCCCCCTGTTGCACTGGTAGATGATCAAATTGCTGTTGAACCACCACTGGAACATGCAAGGATAAAATATTGTGCTGATTAAATTATGCATGGCTGATTTGTTGCTCTATCTCTTGAATTTTATCATCATCACTGGAAGGAGCTAACAAACTCATCTGTATATTCAGCTCTTTAGCTTCATTTTCATGTAACTCTATACATGGCTCAAGTATTGCAACTATTTGTTCTTGATCACCCAAGCATGACTGCCCATTGACCTTCCTAAATAGTAAAAACCATAACATCTAGGAAGGGAATGCAATTGTCTGCTTCTACCTCCTTGGTGAACACAAGTGTGTGAGTGACGGGAAAAATGGTAACATCATCTCTACTTATGCTAGTACATACACTCTTTTCATGGTTAGTGAGTGATTAATGTAGACGTGGTTGTCAATGTTAATGCTTCTTTTAATGCAATGATTATAAGAGCAGTTTCAGCCCAATTGTTATGAACATAATATATAACAATAAGTATAAATACATCATAAATAGTTAATGAATAATAATGAAGAGACACATTCCCAGTGAAAGGTCACGTCTCTTCACGAAAGGGCACCCCTACGTGGGTATATAAGGCCCTCATTCTTATTTATCTCATAACTTATTCATTATTCATATTATTACTATCCTATATGGATTTCTGTGTACTATCCTATTTATATTGGATATTCTTTGTGTGAACAAACTTAGTTCGTCTCATTTGGTATTGGAGCTTTGTCTCGATCCAACTTTTGGCCACAAACAAAGTTTCTCTAAATTTTTTGGTCCTTGACCATAATTGGCCCTTGGCAATTTGAAGTCTAATATTTCCGCTGCAAAATACAATATTGAAGAAGAATAAACTATTACCCATAAAATAAAATAAAATAAAAAAGTAAAGAGATTTCTTCCACCTTGCATTGACAAGAATATTGAAAAGAAAGAAAGTGTAAAAGAATGGTTTAAACTACCACAAATTTTCCGGTAAATTCAAGCTCTCTTACTTCAGCACAAGAATTAAATATCTCTATCATGGAAATTCACGTCCAAGAATTTTTTGAACAAGAATATCCAATATAAATAGGCCTGTATTAAGAATATCATATATATAGCCTATATTTGTAGTTGTATAAGAATTCTTTATTTTTTTTATCATATATATAGGTGAGTATTTGTAGTTCACTAGTTCAAGAAGAACTATCCTCGAGCAAAAATAATAGGTGAGTATTTGTAGTCCATCGGGATCCCTGCAAGTTACCACTGAAAATATGCAATTACCACTCATGCCAATATGAGGGGTAACATGTGTTAGAAAGTAATGGATGTGCTCGTTTAACCATAGACAATATAACAATATTGTCACCCAACCATAGGCCGAAGCCACCTCCGATCACCTTAACCTTGACAGAGAATGATTCTGGAAGCAAACCAATAGCCAACCACGGCTAATGCATAAAGATAACCAAGACTGATCAGAAAGTCCAACCATAACCAATAGAAAGTCTGAGCCTAAACCAGAAATACAAATTGCAGCAGTTGTCAGCTGTAGCTGCTTCCCAGACTTGCACACTTGCCCAGTTTCTACAGTGTGCACCTCTTCCCAGCTGAAATTTCGAGCTGTCTGGTACAAAATGAGGTCTAGCTACTTGTATTTATATTGTTTTCCTGAGTTGTCTGGGCCGACTTCTCATTTTGGATGCTAAATACTTAATATTAATTATTTCCTTGAGCCGACTTGTATTCTAGGGTTAGGTTTAATGCTTTAGGGTTTCTTCTTGCTTCCCAGAATATTCTATTCTCGTCAGGGTTACACATGGAGGTAAATACCTCCCGCAACTACCATAATATCAACACTCCCTCCTAGCTAGGGAGGTATTGAAGGCAATGGTCTTGAGCACAAACATACCATTCAACTGATAGCATCATCATAGCCATACAGGCTATCTCATGATTAGATCACGAGCACCATCATCACTATCAGTGTCATCTGGCAGCATCAACTACATCATCTCTCGAAACCATAGTCCATCTGAGTAATCAGGCATGATGTTGAAAAGGTTACTCACTCCAATGAGTGATATAAGAACCATTCTTCTAATCCGGGCATATGTCCTAGAAGAATAATTATTTCAACAGATGTTGGAAGCCACGCCACGGGCTACAAGGACTATTCTTCTAATCCAGACATACGTCTAGAAGAATAAATGTCCTAGAACATTTTCCGTCTGGAAAATGTTTGTCCATCAGTACATTGACCATCTATCTAGTTGATAATCATTTTCAACACTACTAATAGTCTTTGTGGCAATCAGAACAATGTCATTCAATAGAACACAACTATGTATATCCATAGTAGTACACAACTACAATCCAATGGTACACTACCACACCAAGTAGCACACAACTACTTAATCAGTGACACAAAGTCACAACCAGTGGAACATATCCACCACAATAGCATACATCTACTTTCCAGAGACATACAGTCTCCATAGCAATCATATCATCTGATATCAACCTGCATAGAAAAACAATATCATGATATAAGTTGAGTCATCTGGGCCATTCTTCCACTCACATCTGTGAGATCTAGAAGAGTATTTGCCCTCAGAAAGTAAAACATCAGCCATGAGCTATCTGGACTATTCTTCTCAAGCATAGAAGAATAACTATCCTGATTTTTGAGCCTAGACCATTCACCTATCTGGGCCATTCCTCCAGCACTAAACAAAGTGTAACCTGGAGAGAATGAGTCTGCCCTAGGGAATGTCTGTCCCTGATTGTTGAACCTGGACCATTCACCTAACTGGGCAATTCCTCCGGCACTAAACAAAGTGCAACCTGGAGAGAATGAGTCTGCCCTAGGGAATGATTGTCTGGACCATTTCCTAAGGAAATGACTGTCCTGCACCAACCTCCAAAACGGACCATTCTTCGAAACTGCTTACAACTGTGAACTTTGAAAGAATGACTGCCCGGCAAGGCGGACCATTCTACTTGACCACTACTGAGAGTGACTGTCAAGAAGAAAGACTATCCTAGACCATTCCCCCACACTGGCCACAAGGGGAATCGTTGTCTATGGTACATCAGCAATCTATAGAACCATTTTCATTACGAAAATGACCGTTTGATCTAGACCATTTTCCGAACTGGAAAATGCCTGTCCGTCAAAAATCTCAAACTGCTTTCTAAACTGGAAAGGAACTGCTCATCCTGGACCCTTTTTCGAACTAAGAAATGACTGTCCATAAATCAATAGAACATCGATGCTCCCTCCCAACCTGGGAGTCATCTCTTCCCTTTTTCATTAAGGAATTCGTCTCCACAAGCTCCAACTTGTTTCTTGAATATGCAAACTTTTTTCATCTTGGACAGAGGCTTTACTAAAATATCTGTTATCTGCTCATCTGTGGAGATATATATTGGAGAACCACTTCTCTTTTCTAGACCTCATCACGGAGAATGTAATGCTTGATCTCAATGTACTTTGGTCTTTCTGGAACACTGGTTTTCTCTGGAGGCTTCATATAGCTCCGATCATTACAATATATCATGGTTGGATTCAGCTCTTTTGTTTCTTGCTAGCTCATGGCATCGTGGCAAGACTCAAACTGGAACATATCTAAGTGGCACTTCTTTTGTTATCATGAGAGTTTGCAATGGATTAGCAATCCATCTTCCTGGACTTCTGAGTAACCATTATGATACAATATCTCTGTTATAGAAAGTTTTCACCACGCTTATGTTGTGCATGAGAGACTTTGCACCAAGTGGTTTGAATCCATATAAGATCTTTTTCCATCTTCATACAAGGGTCTCTTTCTGGTATACCTCAAAACCTTGAGGTTGCTCTTCATATGCTTCTTTGTTCAATTACTCTGTTGAGGAGAATAGTCCTTACATTCATCTGATGTAAACTCCAACCCATCGATAATGCAGGAGATATAATGGCTCAGGTAGAGGTATGTCTGGTTATTGGAACAAAAGCTATCATTATAGTCTTCTCCCTCCATCTGGGATAACCTTTAGTTCTGGATCTCGCAATGCTTCCATTCATAAGTCTTCTGTACATTGTTCTTCATCACAACTTCCATTTCTTCTGCTTGATTGTTTCTAGTGAGTTCAGACCAAGTTGGTAGTCTTGTGATTCTTGATATAATGACTGGTTGTTCTGGATTTATTTTTCTTACTTGGAATCTTCATGTTCTTCTTCATGTTTCTCTTTAGCTCTTGGGTCCATGGAGTTTTCTATAGATTCCATGCCCTGAAGATTCCGACTTCTTCCTTTCATCATAGGATCATGGATGTGGATGGACAACCAGGGATACTTCAAGGCTTCTTTTCGAAGAAAACTTCTTCTAAAGTCAAACTGAACATGTGTTGCTTTTCATGGCTGCTACCATTGATGGGAACATGGATAGATACTACATAATCCTTAATGGATCATATTGTTTAGGATTAGCTCCCTCCTAATCCTTGCTTCATGCATAAATGCATGCTCTTCTTTTGGAATTATATAATCGACTCCCTCCATCTAAGAGAGTCCACACTTCTGTCTGCATCTTTATTTCCTTTTGCAAAGTGTCACAAGTCTTTTTCTAATTTCCTCTCGAATGCTGACTTCTTTCTGTTTTTACTTCTTCCAGGTTTCTTCAAGTTTGATTCTGATTTCGGCTTATCTAGCAGTTGTTACTTAAGTTAATAGCTTCCACATGAATTGTTATCAAGGGTTGTCAATGTACTTCATCTTTTCATGTGTATTGCTTCTCTTTGAACATCTTATCTTCTAAGAAATAGATATGCAAGATATGCACAGAAACTATGTAAACATGGTATGTACAAGAATTATGAAGAATATTGTTACCTTGTCTTAGAAGAAGAAGTTTGTTTTGTCCTGCTTGACCTTCTTTGAGGGTTCCCTTTCTTCGACAATTGATGCTTCGTGTATTTCCTTCTTTTTCTTTAACTCGGGACAATGATTCTTGTAGTGACCATGTTTTCGACAATTGAAGCATTGTATTTTTGACATATCTTTCTCTTGATTTGTTTTGTTCCTGGAGCCAAACTTCTTTTTATTCCTGAAATTCTTGAACCTTGTTGTGAAGGCTTGATCATAGTATYTCTTTTGGGATTTCTCTTTTGCACTAATCCTTGATTCTTCTTGTGCACAGCAAGTCCAAAGTTCTTCAAATGTAGGATACTCCTTCCTTGTGTTCATGCTTGCGGCAAATGCATCCCATGTCTTGGGAAGACCATTGAGTACTATATTTATCAGTTCCTTCTCTGAAATGACCTCTTCAATAGCTTGTAGTTGATCTCTTAACTGAGAGATTCTCACAAAGTATGATGTTATGTTGTCATCATCATTCATTGTCATGTCACGGAGCTCATTCTTCAAACTCATTACCTATCCAATGTTTCTGACTGAGAAGAGGTTTGTTAGGGCATCATACATCTTCTTAGATGAGTTAAGATGGGAGATGTAGGGTATCAAGTGGTCTTTTATAGAGTCCACTATGATACTCATGGAATTGATGTCATTGTCTTTGAACTTCTCCATAACTACAATGTTTTGAGGTTCCTTCTCTTTTCCTTCTTCGAACTGTGGTTCCACGATCTTTCCTTTCACAATGTCCAACACTTTATTCTTGGCAAGGATGAGGTCAATCCTTGTCTTCCACGCTCTGAAGTTAGAAGCCCCTTCTAACTTGTTTTCTGAATTCATAGAGTAAGTCATAACTGCTTTGACTTGGTCAACCTTTGACTTTGACCAAAAACTCAAAATTGACGTCTTGGCTTGCAGAGAATACCAGGAGGTGCGCTAGGCTAGGGCGCACTGGGCTATCCAAAAATTAGGTCTATCTCTTTACTTAAGGTGCCTCAACAAGAGGGTTAGGATTTCGTTGCTACAGCAAAAACTGGCTGCAACTGCAACTACAATTGAGCAAATCCTCCCGATCTATCTTCCAGCGGTTAGATTGTCCGAAGATAGTGTGGGCCCATAACTTGTTAGAAAGTAATGGATGTGCTCGTTTAACCATAGAAAATATAACAATATTGTCACCCAACCATAGGCCGAAGCCACCCCTGAGCACCTTAACCTTGACAGAGAATGATTCTGGAAGCAAACCAATAGCCAACCACAGCTAATGCATAAAGATAACCAAGACTGATCAGAAAGTCCAACCATAACCAATAGAAAGTCCAAGCCTAAACCAGAAATACAGATTGCAGCAGCTGTCAGCTGCAGTTGCTTCCCAGACTTGCGCACTTGCCCAGTTTCTGCAGTGCACACCTCTTCCCAGCTGAAATTTCGAGTTGTCTGGAACAAAATGAGGTCTAGCTACTTGCATTTATACTGTTTTCCTGAGTTGTCTGGGCCGACTTCTCATTCTGGATGCTAAATACTTAATATTAATTATTTCCTTAAGCCGACTTGTCTTCTAGGGTTAGGTTTAATGCTTTGGGGTTTCTTCTTGCTTCTCGGAATATTCTATTCTCGTCAAAGTTACACGTGGAGGTAAATACCTCCTGCAGCTACCATAATATCAACAACATGTAGTACAGTTGTTAATAAGATGTATGGGACTGTTATTTTTAACATAAAGTACAATTGTTAATTAGTATAAAGTATAGTTGTTCAATAAGAAATATCGCTGCCATTAATGGGTAATATAATTGGCATTTATTATTTTTAATGCCACTTGTGTTTTTGCACTAAATTAAGATGTAACAAGGGAAGATACCATCACCACGTAAAATAAGATGGAGTCGTAGACATCATGCCACTAAAATAGCTACACAATGCAGACTCATCCAATAAAATGACATGTGACACCACTTTTGGTATAAGTTTTCATCAAACTCTTATTCTCGATACAATTATGACCAATGCATTTCTAATGTAAAATGTTTATATATAGGCACTTGCTATTGCTTTCCATTTCTAAAAGACATGCAATGACAAACTAAAAGTCATAAGATAGCATGGTTACTTAATCCTATGAGACTAGATGGATTGTATCATCATAGATCATCGGTAGAAGTTTATTAAATTTTGGAGGATGCACACACAAAAGGGAGAGAGATCATAAGAATTGTTACCCCCTCATACTAGGGGTAACTAAGGAGATCATGTCTCGAGGCCCACAGGCAACAGACATGGAGTATTGAGAGCCAGGATGACTAGCATAGCCCCGCAAGGCCCCTCTTATTCATTGATGCATCACCATACATCACCAGCAACAGAGAAGCATCCATCACACTGGCCTGGCCCCAGAGGACAACAGGTCTTGCTTCATGAGGTAATAAGTCCAATATCATGGTAAGTGTCACTCTAATAATTGAAGCATTTGAATATGTTGCAAAGAATTCTTTCTTGATTACAGAACATTTTCTTGGAAATTATACTCTTTGCCTTATTTTACCTTGGTGGGTGTCATTTAGTCCTAGTAAGTTGGTCACCCTCGAGAATAGGGTGCTACTGGGGGGTTCCTTGAAGAGTCATCGTACCACTCCCGATCATACTTATCACCTTCCATACTTATTCCATTTTGTCTCCTCATCTTTTGGGATTTTCAGGTGCACTAACCCCAGAAGAGATTTACCTCATTTCATGGGAAGAAGGGGCGAAAGGCCCAGAGGGAAATGTAGCTGGAAAAAGATAAAAGCCAATAATAAACCTTCCAGATGCTCACCCAAGAGGTCTTAAGAACAATGAAGTGTTTCTCCTAAAGAATTTAAAGACCTGCAAAAGCAAACTCACATTATATAGATGTCCCACTTGTCAAGGAGGTGCATTTATGCGGTGTCCTTTTCTTTCCATGCATATGGCACTCGGTGTACCTAAGCTTCAAGTGGCGTTGAGGTACTCTTTTCTTTCCATGTCTTGTAGTAAACAATTGTTTCAGACTTTAATTAATTAATGGCAAAAAAGGGCTTGGAAAAATGTTGCATCGCAGATGAAGGGCAGCACACCCTCTATAAAGGCACCCATAAATGAGATAATACAAACCCTTGTATGTCACATGAACCCCATGCCCAAAAGTCTTGCCCCACTCCACCTCATATTCACACATGGCTTAGATAGGTTTCCCTTGGGAAACGCCTTTGACTTGGGGGTTGATTGACCCAATAGGATGACTTGAAACCCCTCCCACACCTAAATTTGACAAATTGTATAAGGTCTTTGAGAATATTTTTAGTTTGAAAAGGGGGGGTTGATGCACATGTTTGGGTGATTCTATCATTAATTGTGGCTTACTTGGCATGATTCTTGTGACTTATAGACCCCTAGAGGGTGTATCTATTTGTCTTTGCAGGACCTTGCCCGATGGACAAGTATTCATGAGGACATGATTTGTTCGGACCTTCATGGGGGCTTTGGAGCCCAAGGATGGATGTAGAGACCCCACGTCTGGGGCAAGCTTGTGATCATCACTTGCACAATGAAGAAGGAGGTTGTTTCCTTTGGAGGCACTCTAGCATGGCTAGGAGACCAGCTCCCATCCCTCTCCACTTGCACGCTAGCCTTTGGAGGCTTGGACATCATCCTTATAGCCCATGACGTCACTAGCGCTTAATGGAGACGGTTTTTGATGAGAGAGGCTTGTGATGTGATATTTGGCACATGATGAGATGAAGGATGGCCTTTGGAGGCCTAGCGCCATACTACTCCAGCCTAGCGCTTCACTTAGAGAGCCTAACGTCACCCTAAAGGGGCATGACATCACCCTTTTTAGGGATATTTTGATGTAATTTTTATAAAATTGAATTTGAGGGCAATTTTATAAGGTTGGCCCTATTATATTTTTAATTTGACATTTTAGGGGAAAAGGGTGATATAAATACACCTCATTTGGATTCATTTTTAGATACAACTCTATCTCACAAGAGGATTCAAGTTTGAAATTTTCGCCCTAGTGGCTCATTGGCTGAAATTTACTAGTGCACACCTCTTGAAGATATATTTTGGATGCTTCTTAATGATTTTTTGGTGGAAATTTCTGCCACTAGGTGTTTTATGCTTGATTATTCTTGGTGAAGTAAGTAAAATTTGCACTTTATTTTCATGCTTTGAATGGTTATGGTAAATTTTACTTGTTCATGTTGAAGATTATGATATTTCTTGCTTTAACCCCTAGGAGAGGGACATAAGTTGTTTCTTCCTCTCTCTAGATCTTTCCACTTATTGAATTGTCAAGAGGATCTTGTCTAGATTAGGTTCCTAAATCCTTAAAGTGCTAGCACTTTAGGAGTCCTATTCTAATAGCTTGTTGCAAATATATTCAAGTGTCCAAGGAGAAGAGGAA